>WUAW01015008.1:10857-22740 GCA_017165845.1 Thaumetopoea pityocampa | reverse complement strand
AAAAATGTTGAAGTTTCTCATTGCGATCTCGCGAATTAATGGAGGGGAAAGGAAAAAGGATGAGGTAGGAAAGGTGTATTGAGCAAGGAATATGGAAATACTTGACCTACTAATACGTATGGAATTTATAAAAATAAATATTAATAATTATTGAATGAATTTCTTTAGGAAAATTTCATTAAATAACAGTGACATATTCAAAAAACTAAAATTAAATATGGTATGATACGAAGAATTCATTGTGAAATAATATTAAAAGAAATTTATCTAAAAAAATATCTAAATGCTAAAATTTGTTGAGGATTACAGCCTTTTGATTTTATGCTATAATAATTTATTATAAATAGTAATTGGTAAAAATAATTTATAATAAATAATGGTTTCATAATAATGAAATTTTACTAACATCTAGTAAGCGGTGTTGAGTCTTCTATATTATGTTATTAAATTAAAATTATTTGCACAAGATATCTTGTGATTACACTGTTGGTATTTAAAATGTCAAATTATTTTTGCCATATGACAAAATGAACACTTAACTAGTTATTTAAATAGTATTAAAATAATAATTACATTATTTATATAGTAGATTGTATAAATATTTTTGTATTTATATGTAAGATTTATGACCTTGAAAGGAAATGTCTTCTCTCTCTTTCGATGATATTCGCTGGTACTCAAAATCCAAATTTCTAGCGCCCAAAGCTATTCCTACCGTATAACAAAAGTAAAACGTATACAAAATTGTGTAATATAAGAAAAGTAATAAATCACAATTAATTAAAGTAAAAATGCCTCCCGCTTGAGCCGAACATGCTGTATATTCTTAAGGCGCCGCGGCGGAGCGAGGCGGGCGGCGCGCTTTGCAAAGTATAACCAAAATTTGAAGATAAAATATGAATTTTGTATAATATTTGATTATTTTTCTAATTCCATATATCTTGCTCAACACATTTTTCCTATCCCAACATCATTCCTTTCCCCTTCTCGTGGTAACGAGGGAGGAACTCTAACACTTTTGAACCTTATAAAATGGCGGCGTCGCGGTTAGCCACTCGACACGTCTCGTTTCCCGCGGGAGCGAAAAGTGGGCTACGGATAGCCACACTGCTAGATGAAACAATCGTAGCAAATGGAAAAAGTGGTCTATGCCTGGCCCAATTCTTCGGTAGTAGAGACATGGGTTCGATTCCTCGCCAGGGAAAAAGGCGTGATTGTATTGTATTGCATTGACTAGTTATTAATTCACTGAGTGTCATTAGTTGAGTTGAATGGATTAATAGTTCAGACAAAACGAATGTGGATTCGTTTTGATTGTACTGGTGATAGAGTTGAGTTGAGTTGTTCGGGTGGTATAAACGAATGTTCTGACAATTAACCCATATCCAAATAGTGGTGTTTTGAATGATGTTGTGTTCCAGTTAGATGATCGGATAGATATTGGCGATGAGAGATGTATCGGCATAATAGTAATGTGAGACCGTTTGGCATCTTCAAAACGAAATAAAATCAGAATCGCAAAGAAATCCTGATCAGCTCTGCTGGTTTTTTGAAAATGAGGTTTTCATAATGAAGAAGGTTCCTGGTATAGACGAGAGAACCTTTCCCTGTTTTTAATAATTATCGCATAATTGCATTTACACGTAAGTAAGAAGTTTCAAATAGTTGAGGGTAGCTTTACAATCTGCCAGTGGTTTGAGACGTTGATAACGGCGGGTATTTTCATATGTCTAGTCTGCTCACGACTACCGTTGTTACAATAGAGACGAACAACGAACAAGAAAAGAATAACGTAGAGGTAATTACTTGTTAAAATTTGTGGAGACAACTCCTGTTATAAGATTGTGTATGAGTAATTATGAGTTTTAAATGCAAAGGATTAGTTTAAATTAGGTTAAAATAGGGTCCTAAAGCGTTGGAATAGTGACCCCGAATCGGAAAGCATAATGCGGGTTGACCCCCGACTAGGTGGATGACCTGGTGAAGGTCGCGGGCAATCGATGGATGCAAGCGGCTCATAACCGCTTGGTGTGGCGATCATTAGAGGAGGCCTATGTCCAGCAGTGGACGTCTGAAGGCTGCAGTGATGATGATGAGGTTGAGTTTAAATCAAATAATGTAAAATAAATCACACCGGTCGATAGTAGTCCATAACGACTTGTAAGCGCAGGCGACTTGTCCGTGTTTCTTGATGGAAGCGCCCTTACAAACGTAATTGTCATTTGTGACGAAAAATAAATAAACGTCGTCATAACTATAATCAGTTTTGAAATTCGTAACACAGATAAATGTTATCGGCTGCCATTATTAATATTCGATCCAACCATAAATAAACGGCTTCATATAAACCCAGATAACTTATCACGATAAAGCTTTCAAAATAAAAATCGTGTATATTTAGTGGTGTGTGAATAAAGTCCACCAGTCTTGACTACTCCCCACTGTGACCTGTGACAGCCTGTTGCATTCTGTTGCTGGACGTTAACCTCTTCTCCAAAAGGTGGAATTTGCTTAAATTCCTGTTTGACCGCGCTGTGTCCGTAGATTTCTACGGCACTTATGGTTAGAGGTAGAGTTTAGATCAAAGGTTCCCAGACTTTTTTTCTCATAGACCACTTTCAAAATTTAGCTGGTTCCGGTGGACCCCCTGCAGTTACATTTCTACCGTATTCCCAAACTCGACAAAAGATGTGAAGATTAGATCTAACTATGGAAATTTGCGTACGCCAACGTAGACCCCCGTCAAGTCTCCCGTGGACCACTGGGGTACACCTGGACCACTTTGGGAACTAAGGGTGTAGATCATTGATACCCAAAGTGTATCGACAAAGTGTATCGATATGTGTAATATCGACCCCCAGTGGTCAACGATAGCCTACAAGGGATCCACAACAACTGTCAAAAATAACAAATTTACAAAAAAATTATAATAACTACGCTTTGGGGGTTTACACAAAAATGAAAAACATTACAAGCGGTCTACAAGACAAAAAAAATTGAGGACCTCTGTTGTAGATGCTGGTGACTGAAAATGACACAATCTTCACCTCAACTTATAATAATTTACACTGATATTATAAAGAGATAAATTATGTAAGTTTATGAGTTTGTTTGTCGGGATAATCTTTGGAACTGATATGACTTCAACGATCCTTTCTTTAATAGGAATGTACATGAACTCTGATTGCTACGGGCTATGTTTATTGTGATACAGTTAGTTTTTTAATTTAATTTTATTAGGGGAACCGACCACTAAGTGCACAGTTAAAATAATACACATTATTCAACTGATTAGTGACTTATAGGTATCCATGAATTATTTAGTGCAATGCCGCGGTATCGGTTCACGTTGGCTGACGGTTTGAATCAAAGTTTACATATTATACATACATACACGCACGCCGATATCCCATAAGGGTAGGGAGATACCATAGTATATACTACATACATACATACAGTCACGCCTCTTTCCCATTGGGGTAGACAGAGACCACTTGTTTCCGCCTGCTACGACTGTTTACTGCAGCAAAGTGGCTATCCGCAGTTCACATTTCGCCCCCGCGGGCAACGAGACGTGTCGGGTGGCGAACCACGACGCCGTCTTTTAAAAGGGTAAAAAACATATTATATGTAAAAAATGTAAGTTTGGAGTACATACATATGCACCAAAAAGTCGGCGCCCACTATATAATTGCGAAAGTTTGTATGTGTATATGTTTGTTACTTGTTCACGCTGTAACACAGTGGTCCCCAAACTTTACTGTCTGGTAGACCCCTTGCTTTGCTTTTCGGTTTTGGGTAGCCCCCTGAGCTAATATTTAATTTTTGCAAATTCATCAACTTCATATATATTTTTGACTGCTGATATAATGTGCTGTTTACTTTAAAAGGTTTATATTTCTAACTGTAATGAAGTCACATCGCCGACCCCTGGGGGTCAATATAGACCACTTTGGGTGTCACTGCTGTAACAGCTCAACAGATTTGAGAAGTTTTGACAATTTGGAATGGACATAGCTTATATCCTGGATTAACATATATAGTATACTAGGATTTTTATCCCGGTAATGGGTTTCAACGGGATAATAGTTCAACTTTAATATTAACTTATCAAGAGGGTGAACCCGCGGACTGCAGCTAGTCATAAGTTTTTTTATAAATATATGCTACCAAGTTTATTTATTGAGATTGATTTAAAACTGCATACACTGCCAGGTAACTTCTGGGTAATGGTGTGTTAACAAAGTATTAAATTTAAATTTAAGATACTAAAATTATACTTTTACTAACTTTTGCCCGCGGCTGCGTCCGCGTGAATGTAGCTTTTCCGCAACACTTCCCATGTTATATGCATTTCCCATGTTGCGGAAAAGCGATGAAAATAGATTTATATAAAAAACAATTAACCACTTTTACTTGACCTCTCGTAACTTAGCGGCGGCCACTAAAACAGGGATCAAGCTCTCTATTCTACTGGACCGATTTTGATGAAACATGCCGCAGTATTTAAGTCGCAATAGTACTTTTAAGACTGTAATAGTTTGAACAAAATCTACTAACTGGTTTTTGCATAAAGCTCGAACAAACAAACAAATATCGACGGATTTGGTTTAATTAGTCGATCTAAGTAGTTTGTTTTTAAATATCTTCGATTTTTGAAAATATGACATTATTGAATTTTATAATAGTATATATCAAAGGTTCCCATACTTTTTTCTCATAGACCACTTTCAAAATTTAGCTGGTTCCGGTGGACCCCCTGCAGCTACATTTCTACCATATTCCCAAAACTCGACAAAAAATGTGAAGATTAGATCTAACTATGGAAATTTGTGTACGCCAACTTGACGGGGGTCTACCCCCGTCAAGTATTCCGTGGGCCCCTGGGATCCACGTGGACCACTTTGGGAACTAAGGGTATAGATAAATAAGTGAAGCAAACTTATACGTAAATATCACTCAAGTATGTTATAGTTAAGCGCTCTTTGATTCATTTAATGGTTCATCATCAGCATCATCACCAATCCATCTATAGTTCCACGCTAGAGTACGGGCCCCCTCTCAGAAAGTGGGGGGCCTGTTTATAAACGCGTGATGTGGAAATTTTATAACGAGACTTGAACGATTCCACAAATGAACCAAACCTACTTAGTTTGGTGGGCGCTATTTACAATAATAATATGTGTAAAGCTATATAGCTTTAGCTTTAGCTAGCTACTATAAAATCATTAAACACAAAATTTTGTAAATCTAGAATTTTGTAAATGTAAATAAAGATATTTAAAAAAACCTACGCAGATAGACTAATTAAAGGCTTCTGAAACCAAATCCGTTGATGTTTGTTTGTTTGTTCGAGCTTGATGCAAAAACCAGCAAGTAGATTTTGGTCAAACTATTATAATCTTAAAAGCACTATTCCACCTTAAATACTGCGGCAAGTTTCATCAAAATCGGTCCAGTAGAATTGAAGATACAGCTTGACCCAGGTTTTAATAGCCGCCGTTAAGGTACGTGAGCTCAAGTAAAAGTGGTTCTGAAATCCTGAAACAATCATAGATTTATATAAAAATATAAATCTATGATTGTTTCAGGATTTCCCATATAGCGGATAATTGAAATTCACGCAGGCGGAGCCGCGGGCAAAAGCTAGTATATGAATAAAATAGTTTGGGTGATGCCTAGCATATACAGCTCAATGACCTTCAGAATAAAATCCGGATATAAGTTTATGTGAACACTTAGCATATACTATCTCCGTACACATGTGGTGGGGCAGTAGGAAGAAGAAAGCGGGCGAAGAAAAAATGAGGGAGACGAAAAACTAGAGCAGGACGGAAAAGTGGGCGAAAAACGAAAAATTTCACCCGCGAACCCCCCTCGCGGCGACCGCCGCGCTCACCCCCTCGCCCCCAGCACACATACACGCTTGTGTTGGCGAAATATACATAGCCTTGGCACTTTTCACTTTAATTATAATTTTTTTTTTATGAAAATATGCTGGTTTAAAATAAATTTCGAGGTAAACCTAAGTCTTCGGTACCTAGTTCAACCTTGTACAAAGATTCCCTCTCAAGTGCCGTTAAATTGCGGAACTTTAAGTTATTAAGATTTGATTTACCAGGGAACCCTCTTTTTAAGGGTGGAATGCCAGTCGCATCATGCCGCAGCAAGAGAACTGATACGATGTGATCTGAGGTCTACATCATCTAAAACCACTCGACGTCCTCCTATGTGCTCGTATGTTTCATCACGGGATTCGCATCTAGCATTTAATATCTAGCATTTAATATCATTAATATAATGAGGTCCAGGAGAGCTGGCAATTTATTAGGCCTCGTCTAGACAGTTTTTCAGTAACGGTAGGCTGGATTCTGCGTGCTCTCTAGCCCACCTATTCTCAGGCTCCTTCTAATATGATACCATACTAGAAGCATCCTGAGAATAGGTGGCAAAGAAATAAAAATAGGCTATGCATAGAGCTCATTCGCCTACTGGTTCTCACGCATTCACATACATACATGCAGACACAACTTCGGAAGCTTCCGTGGAGTTTACGAAAGTCCCAGTTTAACTACATGTGAAATGACACCTCATACTAATTCATGACATTCTGAGACACTAATTCATGTCATTATTTGTTATATGGTATTATACATAGTTTTAGTTTTGAGAAGTAATAATAATTGTTTTCGTGTTAAAATTTAATTTTAATACTTACACTGGTTAGGCGCCGGTGTGGTAATTTATATTTATTATAATTAGGAGCTTTTGGTAATTTTTAGAACCACTTTAATTTACAAATACGTATATTATCTGGCTTAGTCATCATAACCACTAAGTATTTTTCGTATTACTTAAAGTTTTTTTTTAGTTAAAACGTGTCTGAAATGCACGAAAAATAAAATTAAAACCAGTATATAACACAAATTGGTAACAAAATTAATTTGTTAAGTAGTAACAATTTTTTTTTGCTACAATACTTAATACATACTTTTTAAAGATCAAATTGGCTTGCTGCACTGGCTATATTTTTCTCGCATTTCCGCGGGCTGATTTTTCCGGCAAGTAAAAGTATCAAGACAGTTCCATCCTGTGGGAGGCTATTGTAGCATGTTTTTATACCCAAAAATTTTAAGTCAGTAGGCGCTCGAACTCTGAGCCGCTAGTACGTTTATATTATTATTAATATATATTTATATTTCGTTTTAATTTACAAGTTTTCCATCGTTCATAATTTTAATATTTTTATACCGTTTTATACATTAATAAAGTGTTTATAGATAGGAGTAATTACAACGTAAACATTAATCAAAAAATAAAACTAAACAAAAATCGGCGCTTTAAAGGAAACAACATCATTACTGTTGGGCGGTTTTAAGTTTGCGGCAAGTTTGAGAGTTTGACAGTTCAGTTTTAAAATTGACGTTTGAAATTGAACATGGCGGACTGTGTGACTGTCATCGCACGATGCGGGTTCGTCGACCCCGAGGTCCACTAACAATGCTGAACTTTCAGAACATTTGACGTCTGCTCTATCCGTGAGTACTATTTCCATACAACAGCAATCAATCGCGCTCGAGAATTATTGATGAGGGATATATATTACGTAAGGGCGCGTTCATAATGTCGTATGAATATTGTAGCGGTTAGTATGATATGTCTGGCGTTTCACTGCACGCACCGCCGGTTGTTTTAGTCGATTTAGACTCAAATAATGACACAGACGTAGCCGGTTCGGAAACCGCTCTCAATAAGGTCTTGTATATCGAATAGATGTTCGTTGAGTTATTGGATACTGTTGCTGCCCTGATATACTCTGCAGCCGGTCTCGCTATACGAGAAGAGATTGAGTAACGTTATTATGTCGATGTTATAAAGCCTAGAAGACCGTTAGATTTTTCGTCGAAGGACCTTCTCGTTCGGAAGTTTTCTTACCAAAAATCCTCTGTCTTCACCGATCACCATTCCCTAAGTTTATGATACTTTCATAACGGATACTGGCAGATTGTACCAAATTGGTCAAACGCACTAAATCAAGAAAGAAGAAGAAGCCTAGAAGACATAATTCCAGGAAGTAATTTTAATTCCGGTAGTCGTTTGACAGTTGCTAGTATTATTGGCATGCACTAGGGTTCCCCTATGGCTCCGCCCGCTTAAGTATCGGATTTCGCGCTAAATGGGGAAAACCGAAATAATTTTAGATTTATAAAAACAGTCTAAGTCCTTTTTACTTGAGCTCTCGTACCGTAACATCAGCCACTGAATCGGAGATCTTTTGTACTTGAACAATTTTGTGTATTTTTAAAACTACAATAGTTCGCACTATCCCATATATATTCCAATTACATACATACATACACTCACGCCGATATCCCATAAGGGTAGGCAGAGACCATAGTACCTACTACACACATACATACATACAGTCACGCCTCTTTCCCATTGGGGTAGGCAGAGACCACTTCCTTCCACCTGCCACAACCATTTAATGTAGCAGTGGCCATCAGCAGTCCACATTTCGCCCACGCGGGCAACGAGACGTGTCGGGTGGCGACCCACGACGCCACCATTTTATAAGGTGTTAAAGTTCCTTATTGCATTCCCACGGCTTAGTGGAGAGGAAAGGAAAGAGGATGAGGTAGGAAAGGTGTATTGAGCACGGAATATGGAATTTAGGAAAAGGACTATAAGGTATACTATGATACTACTGCCTCGGAAGGAGTTGGAAGAGACAGTAGGACCTCGGGGGGGCCGGGGTCGCTTACCCGTGTACTTAAGTCTATTTGCCGGACAGGGTAAAAGACTAAGTACATTCTAATTCTATTATATTCTATTATTCTAACACTATTATAATTCTATTCTATTTTAAATATATTCCAATTATTCACTATATAATCCAAACCTATTAGCTGATTCTTGCGTGAAGTTCGAACAAACATACAAACAGACGAAAAGCAAACAAAAGATGATTTCGGTTTCAGAAGCCCTTCATTCGACGATCTGGGTTGGATTTTTGGAATACAGACAATGACGTTTTACAATTTAATAGTTATGACAGGTTCTGTGGTAATAATGTATGCGTATTTATTTTTAAATATTTTATATTTTAAGTACTATACTATACTATTGTAAAATTGTTAAATGTCAAATTTTCAAAAATCAAAGATATTTAAAAATAAACTACTCAGATCGACTAATTAAGGGCTTCTGAAACAGAATCAGTCGACGTTTGTTTGTTTGTATGTTTGTTCGGGCTTCACGCAAAAACCAGCAGGTAGATTTTGATTAAACTGTTACAGTCATAAAGGTACTATTCCAATTTAAATAATAGGGCATGTTTCATTAAAATCGGTCCAGTAGAATGAAGATACAGCTTGATCCCTGTTTTAGTAGCCGCCGCTAAGGTATGAGAGGTCAAGTAAAAGTGGTTATAGGTTTTTTATATAAATCTATGATTGTGTCAGGATAGCGGAACATTAGCCATGTAGCGGAAAACCGACATTCACGCGGGTCGAGCCGCGGACAAAAGCTACTTAAATGCAATCTGTTATTTTCTCATTATATTTCTGTAAATCCAGCCTCCTCCTGATTAGGAGAGGTCCGCGAATTGTAGATGAATGAGGACTGGGGATGATGATGATGAAATTCAAGCAATATATTATTTCATTTGTTTGGTTCCCAATCCAAATCTCATAAAAACCTTTAATAATATAATTCTAAAAGTTACTCGCTAAATATATTGTTTTTGATGCAACCTTTCTAGATTTAGGTTTATTATCTATCCAGTTTGTTAGCAATCACATTGATATCCAAAGTGGACTATATCGACCCCCAGGGGTCGACGATGACCTGCAAGGGATCCACGCCAACTGTCAAAAACACATTTGAAGTTAACAAATTTATAAAAAAATTATATTAACCACGCTTTGGGGGTCTACCCAAAAGTGAAAAACATTACAAGTGGTCTACAAGACAAGAAAGTTTGAGGACTTCATCTGTATTCCCCGGTCTGTATTTGTTTCCAGTACAGTGGCACAGAACTCCCCTTGGTAGGAGGGGGATTAGGTTGCCACGCTGGCCTAGTGAATGTTGATACATTTCAGACACCCATGCGGGAAGTTCCCACACGTAGTATTCATTCTCCGTTGAGTATTTTATTTGTGTCTACATTATAGATCAGACTGCACACGCCTTTGGCTTATAATGATTATTAATCTTCATGGTAATAAGTATAAAGATTTATCGTTTAATAATCACTACTTAACGTTTGTTTGTTTGTTCTTTGATCGATGTGATTTTTGCATGGGTGTAACACAAGGACTCATATCCTGAAGGCCAGCATAAATATCAAGTACTCGCGGAGGAGGCTCGCATATAAACGATAGTCCACTGATATTTACTGATGAATCTGACGTTAGAGGAATAATACTAATATTCTGGGTACTTTCACATATCTAGTCTTTCACTGATCTAGTCCCAAATTAGGATTCCCTGTATCTTGGGTACTAGATAAAGATATACATACTTATATAGATAAACACTAAATCATGTGTAGATAAATACGCCCATGGCTTGGGCACAAACATTTGTGCTCATCATACAAAGTTTGTCCCTATTCGGGAATTGAACCTGGGACTCATTGGCACAGAAGGCAGGGTTACCGCCACTGTGTTAATCAGTCGTCAAAATAGCCATTGACAAATGAAGCAGCCATCATATTATTTTCAGAGCTTCTGTCCGCGACTCCGCCCGCGTTATGTTGTTGGTTTCCGCTACATGGGAAATCCTGAAACAATCGTAGACTTAAAAAGCCTTAGAAGCACTTTTACTTAAGCTCTCGTACCTCAACGGCGGCTACTAAAATAGGGAACAAGCTGTATCTTCAATTCTACTGGGCCGATTTTGATGAAATATGTCGCAGTATTTAAGTTGGAGCAGTACCTTTAAGACTGAAATAGTTTGATCAAAATCTACCCGCTGGTTCTTGCGTGAAGTTCGAATAAAACAAATAAACATAGACATTTGGTTACAGAATCAGTCGATCTGAGTAGATTTTTTTTTAATATCTTTGATTTATAAAATCTGACATTTAACATTTTTATAATAATATAGATTAGAAGTGTCACTCGCATGTATGTATCATTGTACTTTGTAGTTCGTGAAGTTGGACGCGTTTTGCTTCTCAGTGCTCACTCCGTCTATTCCATTGATTTCGTCTGGTATCGGAGCTAGTAAATTAGAGGGTGATAGTGGCCGATAGCTAGTGTTCGTATTGATTTTTTCCCTCATTCTGTTAAATTTCATTTATTGGGGGAGCGACCGTCGGCCGGACTCGCGATGACGTGGACCCGATCGCCATCGCCTGTTACGACGATATTCGGCGCGTAAGCGAATATTTCGGGCATGCAGACTCGACTGCGCCTTGCCCACGACGGTTTTGATGTCAGTTTATAAAATATTACTCAATGTATATAGATATTGTTCAAGTTATTGTCGTGAAGTGTGAAACTGAGGGTAATTCTAAATTAAATTGTTTACGTCCATCATCATCATCCCCATTCCACATTCGTCTCCAATACAGGGGCACGGACCAACCCTCATCAGTAGAGGGATTAGGCCGTAGCCTGCCACACTGGCCTAGTGCGAATTGGTCTACATGCTGATAGGAAACCTGCATGCCGCGTGCGTGAGTGAAGTCTACTTCACACACCTTACGAAGTTTTCCTTCTCCGTTAATTATTAGTCGCGCAGCGAGCTATGGAGAGGGCTATGCTCGGTATTTCTCTACGAGATCGAGTCAAAAATGAAGAGATCGCTGTCCACTGCTGAACATAGGCCTCTTCAATCGAATTCCAGCGCGACCGGTCCGTAGCCACCTGCATC
>WUAW01015000.1:2562-35694 GCA_017165845.1 Thaumetopoea pityocampa | reverse complement strand
CGCGCAGTCTGCTCTGCGTATTTTACATATAAATATTATTATTAGGTATATTAAACTTATATGTTTTTGTCTTCCCACGATCGAGTGGACTAATAACCGCGGTCGACCGGTTGGCCACGCCTGGTATAATATACAGTTTTTAGAACAGAATGATCGGCTCACCTTCCACACGTGCAGGGCGGCTTGCCTCACCATCAGGGCGACGTCGCTGCGGCCCATGTACAGCCCGGCCAGCACTCTGTTCCTCCTCTCCACGCCCAACGCGTTTATGATGGCCTTGTGCGAGTGCTCCGTGCCGAAGTTGTCGTCCTCGGACGCGGTCTCCGTGCTCATCTTGCCGGTCACGCCGGAGATACGGTACAACAGGTCGCCCAACAGCTGCACTGAGCTGTACCTGATGCGCCAGTTGTCGTCGAACAAGCCTCTCTCGAGCTCCGGCAGCAGCAGCGTTATGGCGGACTCCGCGTACAGGTTCACGATGCGCTGGCCGGCCTTGAGCGCCGTCTCCCGCACGTACTCGTTCTCGTCGGCGAGCGCCTTGAGGATCGGGGTGATGATCTGCCCGATGTACGGCAGGAACTCGTCCGTGAACGCGCCCGGCATGTATATGAACATCATTATGTAGCCGTCTTTGACGTGCGGCGCGATGTCCGTCCGCTCCGCCGTCGCTATTATGTCTGTAATATAGTTCACAGTATATTGTTTGACGACTGATTGGCTCTGCAGTAGTGACCCTGCTTCCAATGCCAATTAGTCCCGGATTCGAATTCCGATAGGTCCCGATATTTGGACCCGAGTCATGTATGTTTATTTATGTAAGTATTAGTATTTGTCTATATATCGTTCTCTAGTACCCACGACATGGGAATACGAATCTAGGGTTGGATCAATGTTTGTGAAATAGTGTCCAATGGTGTCCAATATACATAGTGCATATGCGCTTGTAAAGGCAAATTATCTTTCATTCGATTAGGCAGATTGTTGATCAATAAACGCATTTATTAAAGTCACATCTTTAAAAATAAATTAATCTAATTGAACCAAAGTTAAGACAAATAATGAGGTTTGATTGTTATGCACTGACCGAGAAAGAATGTTACTTCCTTGTTTTAGGACTTTGTGGCCGATCTAAGAAAGTTGGCTTGATAACACAGAGTTAGATATGGGTGGCTCTCATGTTTATCATTGCGAATGTCAAATGGCATCGGGGAGAAAGGTGAGGTGTCCGAAGTCGAAAGTCGAGTCGTTGGTGGCAGCGCTCAAGGTGAACAAGCTCCCTACCACCAAACCAAGCGCAGCGCTCCGAGCGCTGCTGAGCTCCGGTCGGACGGTGCCGGTACGTCCGCGCAACCACAACGCACTAGCGACATAACAACCCGGCACCGGTAGCTACGCGTCTGCTTTGCTTCGCCTGACTGACGCGACTCGTCTACATAGACGTGTCTCGAATCCTCGGTAGATGTCTACGCGCGGCAGTGGCCATTTTATATTAGGAGGGCTGTGTGGTATTTAAAACGTGCCAAAGAATGCTATTTTGCTTATAGGCTTGTATCTCGAAATGACCGTTAGCGATGAGCTTATAAGTCATTAGAAATTGAGAATCAGACAAGGCTGACCTGGCATAATTTTATGCAGCTTGTGCACGCCGAGACCGGCCACCACCTCGGACAGCCCCTGCGCGGCGCCCGACCGGTCGACGCTGCTGCTCTCGCTGGTGAGCGTGTGCATGAGCCATGGCAGCAGCTCCTCGAAGCTGCTCTCGCCCATGCCCTTCACCATGGCGCCGAGGGCTCGCGCTGATACCGAACGGACCTGGATAACAAAACGTAGCGTTGTAGATAAATAAATTAGAAATGGCGTCTAAAACAACAGTATGCATCCTATAGCCGCGGAGGTAATTACAACAAATGTGCGAGTGAGAGGTATATAAACGCGATGACATTTATAATTTTTGTTTTTATTTTTTTTTTGCACCGGTAATCTAAAGAGAAAAAAAGTTATAATAAAGACCTAACGTTCCTTTTGGCTTTGATTTGTTAGCCTAATCAAAGTCCGCGGCTGGATGTCGGCCCCCTAAATTGAAGGGGGGATTTTTCTTGTAATATCCACTCGACGCTTGACGGGCGACGTTTTTTGAATCAATATCGTACCTATTACATTGGTAGATATCTGGATTATGCAGAATATACATGAAGAGATAGAGTGACGCAATTTCGACACAGATTATTGTAAAATATATTTGCATATGCTGCAGCGCGGTAGACTACGGCCTAATCCCCCTCCTGATCAGGGGAGGTCCGTGCCCGTGTAGTGGGGACGATTTGGATTGGGGATGATGGGATGATAATATTTGCATAGACTTTATACGACTAAGGCCTAATCCCCTCCTAATAAGGGGAGGTTCGAATCAGTAACATTCAGAGGTTTCAAAGATGCCCCCTGCTCGCTCTACCAATATCGATAAATTTCCCACCTCTACATCTATTTATTGCCACTTTGGGTGCGATCTCGTAATAGATTCCATTTCTTTAAATAAGGAATGTCCTTACTACAGTAAATTATGAAACTTAATACTGTGAAATAAGGTTACTTTTTAGTCGCTGTTAAGATAGAGTCAAATTGTAGCCACAATTCATTAAGTTTGGTTTGATGAAGTTGTCTGATGGCACCTTGGTATCGTGTCACACTGCACACTCTTGTTTCTACATTCGATAGCATGTACTGAGCAAATGTGAGTGCCACTTGAACTCACATTTTCTCAGGTTACATATACAATGTGGACGATGGCACCCCAAGGAAAATTTACGTCGAGCAAGAAACATGTTTCAGAAGTTATAGAACAGCAATAACTATGTGAAATAATGCAGGAATGTGGATGGCGGGAAAGACGTGTATCAGAATAAGAGCAAGTTACAAATGACAGCTTCTACTTTTATGGGTTACTGGTATGAGTGTATGTCTGTAGTTAATATTGAATTACACTTACCTCTGGTACCGGATCCAAGAGCGAGCTCTTCAGCCCCGGAATGATATTCGGCAGATAGGGCAGCAGGTCCTTCTGGTCAGTCAGCGAGTACATGTTGCCGATGATCTGCGCGGCCATTTTGCGCGTTTCGGTGCTGCGGTCGAGGAAGGCGCGCTGCACCACCGGCATGATGAGCGCGAGCGACGGCGCGTCGATGAAATGCACGAATTTAGTGTCCAAGAGAGTTTGCAGACACGCCGACGTCTTGTTCGAGGGGTCTTGGAGCGCTTGCAGCAGGACCGGCACGATGGCTGTTGAGAGCGATGGTGTATTACATGTTAAATCATCATCACTATCCCAAGTCCATAATTGTCCTCACTACAGGACCACCGACCTCCCCTATTCATGAGGGGGATTACGCCATAGATTAAAACGCTGGCCTAGTGAAGATTGATAGACTTCACACACCCATACGGGAATTAATGTCTAAAATATAGACCGTACATGAATTCGAAGTAACTCAGCGGTACAAGATTGTGTCGAACCCGCGACCTTTCAAGCCTAAGTCGTGTCTGTAACCACTACACTAGTACACACATAGCATTAAGTTCACTATCCTAGCATTATGCCTCTTAGTATCAGATTTAGATGTCCAATCGTCATCTGTAGTCGCGCCCATAAGCCGACACAATCTCTGCTTTTTTATTTAATTTTCTAGTATTGGGACACCGACTTATGTACTTACTTTGTATGTACTCTGAACGAATAACTATACAAGTGTTAAAGCACAACCATGAAGTTAAGAAAAAACTATGGAAGCATTATGAATAAAATTACTAGCGGTCCAAATTAGCCCTTCGGATGTTTTTTGCCTAAGTTATATTACAAGATGGGGCGTTTCACGCAGATTCCATTGGTATGTGATTTACAATATATAATTATAAACTATTCAGTTTTTTGAAGACGTTGTGTACAATAATTGGGGCCTCCGAAAGACCTCGACACTCAACACTTTCGCTTCGCAGGAAGCGATCGCTCGAAGGGTTAATTAAAAATTCTTGGGGAGAGGGAGACGGAAACGGGGTTAGTTTTGGACAAAATAGCCAAATGGGAAAAGTAAAAACAAGATATAAGAATTTTTCTATCAATGTATGCACTTCGATTAGTTGTACCTCCGTCGATGATTGAGTCGCGGCACGACCGTGTTTATAATACGTTTTCGGAGAGTGGCTGCCTACTACATAACGACAATAGATCCAAATTATTAATTACATCTGCAATGTCGCCGTGTCTCTGAGTCATCATATAACATCACTCGTTTTTTTAAGTCATCCCAAATTAAAAAATGCCTGCCCAGGGGGAAATTATGGCGCATACCCTTATTGTATTGTTGAGGTCTGTGTCCGGGAGTGGACTAGTTTGTGTCGTGGAGATAGGCTAGTATTTCTTACAGAGCACTGAGAATATTTAATTTTTGTAAGAGATAAAATGTTGAAACTATCTTATAATAACATTTTTGTAAAGTGAACTACGTAACGAACAAACCTTGTATCTCAGGGTTCCTGATGACAGAGCCTATGACTTTGAGCGCCTCGGCGCCGGCGGCCTGCACGCGCATGTGCGAGTCGCTGAGCACCTCGATTAGCTTCGGCACTATGGACGGCAGGCACGAGGACAGCTGCTTCGGCGCGCAGTACGCCATCGCGCCCAGCAGCTCCACCGAGCCTGCGCCGCGTTATCGTAATTATTACTCGCATAATCAAATGAGGAAGTTTAATTCTTCGATGCGTACGTTTTAAACAAAATACTGGTGTTTGATTTATTAAAAATAATATATTTAGTGAAAAATATAATTAAACAAACACTGCAGAAAAAAAGACAAATTAGCTAACAAAATCCTGAGATATAAGCGCATAAATTTTTTGGCGGTAATTGAGAGGGGATACTGCTTCTTTCCCGCAAGTGTTAGTATAGAATTTGCATGCCGCACGTAAATCTTGACGTCATGTTTTGCTATAATACTCTCTGTGCAGCATGAAATTAATAATACAATATCTATAATTAATTTAGTTAGTAAATTTTTTGTTTAAAATTTTTTTTTTTTTATACTTAAGTTTTAATTTTTTAGAATCGATAAATAACTTAATTCAATTAAATACAACTATTTATTTTTAGTTACTTACTCAGTATTGTAAGGGACACTGTAGAGTATTCGATAACCAGCAGTCGAGTCGGACTTTAGGTTAAGCCACGTCGATTGTTAAATGGGTTACCCATTCAAACATCCAGTTTGACTGACAAGGTCAGTGTTCAGCTGGTGCCTGAACATTAGTTAATTGGCAACACTTCAGATTACCAACTAAAAGTTTTATCATTTTTATTTCATTACTCTTTATTTGTGCTAAAACATTCCCAACTTTAAATTGATAAATTAATACAATGTTTTTTTTTTAATAAGACTAAATTTTTGTACATTGCAGGGCCAAAAAATGGGCATTCCCTATTGCGACCGAACTCGTCTACTAACCGGCTTTAGTCCTCCAATTGTCATCCTGCAACGCCTGCAGCAGCGAGGGCAGCACGAGCTTGACGCCGTGGGCGCTGAGCTTGCTCATGATAAGTTTAGCGGTGTCGTCGGCGGCGGCGCGCACGTACTGCGAGCTGTCGCCGAAGCACAGCAGCAGGTGCGGCAGCACGTGCACGATGTACGGCTCGAACAGACGGCCCAGCTTGTAGCACAGCATCTCGAAGCCGAACAGTGCGCCTGCCATCATTTACACTTTTGTATAACTATCAACTAACTATAACACTTTCGTACACAACTATCACTTGTGAATAACTCTATCAACTGCTGGAAGACTGTATGAGCCATTTTATGCAGTCTAAAATCCTGTGCTAGTGCAGATATAGTATGACTTTTACGCCTTTTTAGCTCAGACTGATAAAGGCAAATAGAGATTGTGCCCAGTTCATTTTTTTACAGAAGATTAAAACGCATGCGGGTTTGATAATGTTAAGTTATGAGATGTAAGTTAAGGAAAATCTTTGGTGGGAACTGCCTCCACGATCATTATCATCAGCGTGTGGAAGTCCACTGTTGGGCATGGGTCTCATTCTTAAAAAGGAAATATTTAGCAAAATCTTCACGCTCAGCAGACATTTTGGATGTCGCAGTACATGTTGATCGAATAACAGGATAACACCGCCCATTACCCTGGCACATCCTTCAGCTGGGTCTCACAGCACCCACGTGAAGAGATGTGTGACGCTATTATTATGCCGACGTCACACAACACGATTATTAATAACCGTTAACCATTAATAAGAATTTAAACCGCAGCTCAGCAACATGAAGAAACAACCGCACCGTTTATAACCAACATTTTAAACAAAGTAGCACATGAACACTATAATGTCTAACCCTGACCTTCGCGATATTTATAGTTTTTCTTCTCCTGGATGGCCTCGGTGAGTTTACCCATCACGTCGAGCTGCTTGAGCGACAGGATGCCCAGGCCCTTGATGATGCCGGCGATGCCGTATGCCGCACCCTGAACAAGAAGTTAGAATATTTAAAGGCGACGTTTCGGTAATCGTGTATTCAAAGTGCTATGCAGTTTATATGGTTAAGGAGAACACCCACTTGGTCTTTTAGCCTGTCTGGCAAGTAGACTTAAATATACGCCCCCCGAGCTACTACTGTCTCTTCTTACTCCTTCCGAGATAGTAGTATACTTATAGTCTTTTACACAAATTCCATATTCCTTGCTCAATACACTGTTCCTACTTCACCATATTTCCGTGGCAACGCAATCAGGAATTTTAATCACTTTTGAACTTTATAAAATGGCAGTGTTGTGGTTCGCCATCCGACACGTCTCGTTTCCGGTGGGGGTGAAAAGTGGGCCACGTATAGCCACTTTGCTACATTAAACGATTATAGCAAGTGGAAAAAGTTGTCTCTGCCTACCCCAATTCTTTGGTAGTATATTGGTCAGTATCCCCGCCGATCATGCAGGGGACTGGGTTCGATTCCCTGCCCAAGAATCAGGTATAAAGGCGTGACTGTATGTATGTATACTGGTCGCTTGGGGTGAATGAGTGATCGATGATTAGAACATTGTGTTGAAACATAAGCGGACTGACACAGGAGTATATACTTCCTGGTGACTGGTGTCGTCACGAACACACGGGTAGGGCGCGCGCGAGACGATCACCAGCTGCCCCCGTGGAAGACCAGCCACTGTGATAGCCGAGGTGGCCGCTGAGCACAGTAATCATTGGCGTAACTCCACTAGCCACATAGCATTTTACGGAGAACATACGAAACTATCTACGATCGATGACTGACTCAGATTTTTGGGCCCAGAGGTCACTGATTTAGATCCCGGTATGGGCCAAAGCAGGTGTTCAACCGTACATTGACCAATATATAACCACATTGTGAATGTTTATCTATATATGTATTTGCATTTATTTATACAAGTATGTATATAGTTTTCTAGTACCCAAGATACAGGTAGTCCCAGTTTTGTTAATCCTTGCTCTTGTAGAAATACCTTTAAGGTATAGGTGCATGGTAACTTTATCCTAATTAACGAAGAACTCGCAGTTTAAAAACTAGAATGAATAGAGTGTGCCAGGAGGTAACCTGAGAGAAAGAATGAGCCTCACGTTCTATTTACGCGTTGTTTACCTTCCTGTCTCCGTACTTCTCCGCGGTGAGCAGTTGCTTCATCAGCTTGTTCATGATGGTGGGGATCTCGTCCTCGAGCGCCGGCGCGCTCACCAAGTGCGGCAGGCAGTTGCTCACCGCCTCTTGCACCTGCCGCACCGAACACAGTGTTATGAACGCGCGCGTACCGTATAACCGTCACCGATATACAGTTACAGTAGTCAGTGTAAAGCACTGGTACCCAAAGTGGTCTATATCGACCCCCAGGGGTCGGCGATGACCTGCAAGGGGTCCGCGCCAATTGTCAAAAACACATTTTTAAGTTAATAATTTTACAGTAATGTTACATTAACTGCGCTTTGGAGGTCTACCCAAAAGTGAAAAACATTACAAGTGGTCTACAAGACAAAAAAGGTTGAGAACCTCTGGTGTAGGATAGAAGTAGTGTAATAGTGGTAATGGTAGGAAAGATATTGTGAAACTAATATATACATTTAGTTATTATATTATCAGTTAATAGTTTTGAATTTAAAACCCTTGGCACAGATAACCATTGTATCACATTTTATTTGCGTTAAAAATTTAATATACATACAGCCAGTCAGCTGGTAATGTTTTTGCGTTTGATGTACGGTCTGCAAATAAATAAACAAATACTTTTTACGTTTTTTTAATAGGTAGGTACTTAATATTACGCATATTAAACGTAATTGAATATGCATATCTTCTAACGCTACTTATAAGCGACTGATGTAAGAGTGCGAGGCACGCGGTAGCTAGCGTAAACTTGTTTAATCCGGTCTTAGTCACTGTGTGTACAAACAGTATTACAAACGCAAATATGTCTCCAAGGTGATTTATTTGTACAGAACCACATTTAGAAGTTAGACATTTGGCACACGGAGATGTACGCTGGGGCCGCAGGTCCGAGATGTTCGGGCACGTGCTGACCTGTTGGCTGGGCGTGGAGAGTGCCGCGCAGAGCCTCAGCGTTATTGGCTTGATGCGTGCGTCGTCAGGCTCCAGGTGGCGCGCCAGCGAGCCGACCAGCAGCACGACGCACTGGCGCACCGCGTCGTACCCGCCCGACTTGGGCGCCTTGTCCAGGAACTTCTCGAACACCGGCAACTGGCTGCTTAGTGTTTCCTGCACAAAATTAATAAAGCATGTGCTAAAGTTAATATGACGACTACATTGAATTAATATGGATATAGACGCAACAAAACTCATGACAAAAAGGTCCAGCGTTAACGTATGCACATTTATGATTGAATAATTTAATTTGAAAGCTACTGCTTAATATAGTGCTCCAAATCGCATACGATGTTAAATAGTGCACACAATAGCGTTCATTCGGAGCTTCATCTGTTGTCGGTAATCTCCAAAAAATCCGAGAACAAAGAAGTGCACGCGGCGGATTCATGCACTTGTTTGATGGCAATGGTTTTTTGTCCGGAAATCGTGTGTCTATAGATATATGGTCTAAGGGTGGCTATACTCGTATAATTTGAAAGATTTTTATGGAGAGCCCCGTGGTTTGTTAAGAATGTGTCTTCTACAGCTGTTGTTGTTAAGATGCGGGCATTGAGCCATAACACATGACACTATTCTTACATAAACAGTAATCGACAGTAGAGTCGGGTGCGCGACCGAACTTCCTATATCAATACTAGAACACATGCCTTGTCATTTTGAGACGAGGACAGTCGGTGATTTGCCTCGATGTCGATTGTATGAGGTTAGCCACAATTCACACAAAGGAAGAATATAGATAATGAAATGTAAAAAGCGAAAAACTAAAATAAAATAAAGCGAAATACGAATAAGATACATCCGGGAATAAATACGAACCACAGTTTTAGTTTCTCCTTAGAATGAGTTTGCTGTTGATCGGAAAAGAGAACTTTCAGCGATGAGGCCAAGCGAAAAAGCCCACTTAAGAATGTAACGTCATCATCATCAGCCTGTGAAGTCCCTGCAAGACACGAGTCTCCTGACGTTACGTAAGGGATTTGCCATAATTTTTACATTTGGCAATCATTTAGGAGATAGCAGTAGATTTTGATTGAAAAACAGGATAACACTGCTGCCTATTGTCCTGGTAGGTATCCCTTGGCCGGTTCTCACAGCATCCACGAAGAATGCAGCCTCAAGAGATGGAGTCACGCTATTATTATACCGACGTCATAGAGCAGAATGTATAATATCTCTGAGAATGTGTACTAATATTTATGCACGTACCTTTCCGTGCAGCTCGACGATGGCCATGGCCGCGTTGAGCATTTCGGAGCGCACTTCGTCGCGGCGATCGCCGAGCGCGCGCTCCACGAAGAAGCGCATGGCGTCGGGCACGGCGTCGCGCGACAGCCGCGGCGCCAGCGCGCCCAGCGCCAGCGCGACGCCGCGCCGCGCCCCCCACTCGTCTACCGCCTCCTCGACCACGTGCCCGAACTGATCCAGTTTCGCTGGGATCATCTGCAACCGACAGTCCACTGATAACCAAGTCAATACCCGAAGAATCAACCAGATTCACTCGGCGTCTTTCGAGTTTACCGTGGAAATGTAACAACTGCGCGCGGGGAAGTCGTGTAATATATTAATATTAGCTATTCAACAACAGATGGCACTACGTGTATTAGTTAATACGACAGCAGATACCATGAATATTTAGCTTACTCAATGTTCTATGGCCAGATGGCGTTAAACATTTTTTGGTGTGCAAATCTCCGTTATATTCCGGCCGTCATCTCAGTACTGCATCAGCCGCGACAAATCGAAATTTCACCCACACCATAAGGATATTCGGCGGCCTACACCACAACACATTTTACATGGGACCTTCGACTACGCACAACTGTGGAACCGACCACCAATCGGCAGCTCCCCTAATTTCTAACAGATTACAACCTCAAAAAAGGAGTAGGCACCATTTGAAACACTGGATACCATCAATGTATTCCTTGTTGTTATAGTTGCTTACTATCAGAAGATTCTCAATTCTCTTTTATAAAATAAAGGCCCGGCTGGGTGTTCAGTTACCGGCAACTTTTTGGAGTATATGGCGTGCAGGCTGGTGAGCACGTGGTTGGGCGTCTCGGGCGCAGCGTGCTGCACCAGGTGTGCCAGCGCGTGCGCGGCGGCGCGCTGCAACGGCTCAGCGGGATGCTGCACCTCACTCAGCATCATATCGATCAGCTCTGGCTCGCGGCTCCACTGACGCGCTAGCGGCAGCTTGCTCCACAATTCTTCTGCTAATTTCCTAGCATAAAAATTTTAGATTTCAAAAATTTAAATATTTTAGTTAGAAAGGCAGGTAAAGAATTACAGAGGTAACGAGTCCACGTTTGATACATTAACATACGCAACGAAGTCTAAAAACTATGGAAGCGTGCAAAAGCCACTAGAAATTTTGATCCAAATTTCACTACTGTCTTGAATATTCATCTATACCAGTGATACCCAAAGTGGTCTATATCGACGCCCCTGGGGTCGAAGACGACGTCACTACTGGTAAAAATTTAAATCTTTCAAAGTGAGTAGCACTATACCCGCTGTCAAGAACACATTTGAAGTTGATAAATTTGCAAAAATTCAATATTAGTTAAGCAGAGGGTCTACACAAAGCCGAAACACATTACTGCATTATTTATTTATTATTGAGAGACATTTGTGTAGTAGTATTGGCTGAAAGCAGAAATAGCAAAACTTACTTATTGTCTTCAGACACATCAAAAGTGGCAACGAGGAGTCGTTTTGTAAGTGTGGACGCGTAGTTCGGGTCCTCCAGCAGCGGGGACAGGCGCTCCGACACGCAGAGCAGCGCGCGCAGCGCCGCGTCGCGGACTACCTGCACGTGTCACTTACGTACTTTCATATCTGTGTTTATGACAACTACTGATACTTGTTGTTATTGTTCGTCTATGTTCACATGTGAAACATGTTTTGTATTTTATAGTCGGCGACACTGGTGTGCGGTAAAACTGGAATGAGTTTATGTTACACCTTTAAGTAACTTCTGATTTTTTTTTTATTAATAAATAATAATAGAAAATACGTGTCAGTTTCACACCGTCTGGCCAAACGGCCAAGCTCATTATTAGACAGCCACGTACTTTCGTACGTGGCTGTCTAATAATGAGTATATAAATTAGTATTAGTATATAAATTTATAAGAAATTGATGGAAACACAAACAAGGCAGAAATTTATTTTTCCTCCTCCGGCTCACAAAGTGTTCCTCATTACTACATTTAAAATATGGCGGACCTGTCGGCCTGTCTCAGAGGGTTTCACGCTCTTGCTCGTTTTCCATCAACCTTGTCAGTGACAATAAGCTGTTCGAAGTTTCGATTTTTTGTAAATAGTTGACTAGAAAAATACTGTGACTGGAGAATCCAGACCACTGTTACTCAAAGTGGTCTACATTGAACCCCAGGGGTCGACGATAACCTGCAAGGGATCCACGCCAGTTGTCAAAAATACATTTGAAATTAATAAATTTAAAACAATGTTATATTAACTACGCTTTGGGGGTCTACCCAAAAGTTAAAAACAATAGAAGTGGTTTACAAGACAAAAAAGTTTGAGGACCTCTGATCTAGACTTTAAATTTCTACTAAGCCAGGTTGAAATTTATCTCAAAGTAAATACAATAAGGACAACAAACATGCATTAAAAATCAACATAACGAAGACATAGTTTAATGAAGCTAGGATAAATTTAGATTCATCAATGAAATATTCTATCTTTTACAAATTTCATATTAATTGAATAACTGTTCTATGGTAGAGAGACTTGATATTAGTTGATCCCGGTGAAATGCAAGTTTTTGTAGAGCAGCAGAGAGAGAGAGAGAGAGAGAGTAAACAGTTGGTTTAAATTACGTATTTCTGCCTACATTTTACCTCTAGTGGGCTTTGCAGTCCGGCCAGCAAGCACGTGACGTCGTCGAGAGAGACCTCGCCCCGCGCCGCGCACTTCGCCGTCTCCAGCAGCGCGACCGTGCACGCGGCCTGCACGCGCCCGCTGGTGCTACCTAACGATACCAACAGACCTTCCTATTAAATCACCACCGGTTTACAACTGCTCCCCCCCCTAACCCCTCGTACATGGCGATTGTGACAATAGGAGATGATAGATGAAATTACGTCACACGAATTTATTGGCACGCAATGACTGTTCTTTGCGCCATCATCAGTCTGCAGTAGTCTACTATTGGACGTGGGCTTCCTCTTTAAAAAGGAGGGGTTCGCCATCAACTTTACGCTTGACAGGCATTTTATAGATCACAATAGATTTTCAATGAATATAACAGAGCAACGCTGCTGCTCCTTATGCCGGTACATCGCTCAGCTGTTTCTCACAGCACCGACGGAAAGAGACGGAATGAGCCCCCCTAGCCAAGTTGACATTCGACAATCGTTATCGCTAATGGAAAGGAAAAACTGTATTGGAATGACACTTCTAATCGCCAAGTGACACGTGACTTATCGAATAGAAGTGTCATTCCAATACATTTTTTAGCTTTCTAATAGCGATAACGATTGTCGAATGTCAACTTGGCTGGGGGGGGGGAGCCCCCCTTATGCCAGCGTCACAGTCTCAGAGATAGTTACCGTACTTCTATCATGGCAGTAATGGGTTACACCATATTACAATAAGTTTTGACGAATGGCATCGGCCAGCTAATGCTACTGGCCATTATTCTTGTGTATCTCTTATTGGACGGTGAATAACTACTCTCGCTCAACAGGCGACAGTTGCTTGGCCTTGTAGGTGCATTTACAGGCCATTATAGTGTTAACAAACATCTATACAGGTGAATTTATCTAACGCCACAGAAAGCCGATATTGTGACAAGGCCGAAGAAACTGGAACACCTGCTGTGCTTTGTGATGCTCTGGCCGGAGGGCGAATAGATCTTCTAGGGTTGGCGTGCCTCAGACCAGAGGACTATCGATTATTCACTATTAGAGCAGTGTCTGGCCCAATGCTGGAAGTGCTTAAATAACCAGCGTAAGAGGACTGAGGCCAAACACAAATGAGGCAGTTTCCATAGGGACGAAGTGCATTGAGGTACTCGCCTTGCCCAATTGGGGCATTAAGATAGGATCTGTTTCTTCTAAAGTTATTTCTAACTCACGTACGGTCTATAATATTGTAGACACCAATGTACTTAACGGAGAAGAAAAACTACGTGAAACATGCACGCCCGCACTGTGTGTGAAATCTATCATTCCGCACTAGGCTAGCGCGGTAGACTACGGCCTAATCCCCCTCCTGATCAGGGGAGGTCCGTGCCCCTATAGTGGGGACGAGTATGGATTGGGGGATCTCTCAAATAGTTCTCACTGAATCCACACTGGAAGAGATGGAGTGACTCTATTATTATAATGTGGGTTAATTGCGAATTATATACTCACTAATGAGATCGATGAGCAGCCGGAACATGTGGTCGATGGGGAAGAGCGAGGGGTCAAACAGGTCACGGCCGGGGGTCGCCTCAGCACAGTCGCGCAGCGCCGCGTGGTGCGCGATCACGGCCAGCCCGTTCAACATCATACCCTCGTTTTTACGGCACACGGGACTGGTTAGACCTATATGGACACGAATTACGCCTTTATGTTATTTCAAACAGGTTCCAATGTTAAATAAATAGACTGTAGTTGTGGCTGTTCGCGTTACAAGCATAAAGAAATTTCTGCTTGTTTTCAGGAGATCGATCAGGGAACATTTTCTGATGACATCGCATTATTAGACATGCTTATTTATTATATAATGTTTATATATTTATGTATGTATGCTTTTTCTTTTTTATACATTTATATTTGTATAATATGTAGTATATTTATATGTATGTAATTTATGGGATTTCCCTGGACGCACCTTCCCAACACTTCCACTTACATTTGACCAGTATAATTATTTCAAATGTGGATGAGGCGAGAGAAGTGTACCTTTATAAGATACCGGGTAAATGTATATATGTACGATGAGTCGATCGAATTTCACATATAAAAATATAGAGTATTATACCTTGTTTCAATAGTGGAAACACGTAGCAGAAGCCGGGTGGTGTGAAGTAGTTAGTCCTGTTGGCTGCGGCCTGCGCGTCACTCGAGGGCTGCGCTTTGACCCCGGCGGTCACCGCGTGCACCTGGTTGATGGTGCGCACGGTGGCCTTGCCCAGATCTTCTTCTTCCCAGCTGACATCTAAGTCGCACTGCGGTTTGTGTAACCTAGGAATAACACATTTATAGGTGTTTACTAGAATATTTATAGTAAACATATAAGAATCAAAGTAGCGAATAATTTACATTTTAAGTCCATTTGTTCTTTAGAGCATTTAAGTTTTTAAAACGATTTATTGATACAAGTGAAAGAAAAAAACGAAAAGTCAAGAGAAAAATAAAAATCGCACTTATCCGCTTAAGGAGGTCAGACCGGAGACAATTTTCTATTGATTTTTTCCTAAGATAATGTTTACCAAAAAATTTTTTAACCAAAAAACAAAACCAACTTCAAAAAACCACTCTATAAATGCACTAAAAAGTAAAAAATAATTATGTAATTCATTTAGTTCAATTTACTTGAATATCACAATCAATTTATTAAGATAATAATATACAATTATTATTATTTTTGGAGTCGGTGCCAGCCTAAATAGGTTAAGATGATTCTAAGCAAGAAATCACAATCGAATACAATTAAAGATGTATATCTATGCTACTTTATTATATGCCCGTTTGTTAATCTCGGCTGTCATCGACTCCAAAAATAACAATAATTGTATATTATTGTCGTAATAAATTGATTGTGATATTCAAGTAGATTGAGGTAAATGAATAACGTAATTATTTTTTACTTTTTAGTACATTTATAGAGTGGTTTTTTGAAGTTGGTTTTGTTTTTTGGTTATTTTTTTTATTTATTGCTTTTCAGTGAATATTGCGTTCTGTATGTAACTTGTTTATCAAATGCTATATGGGGTAGACCTATTAACGCCATGCCTATATGAGGATGCGCCGTTTAAATAAGACGAGCGTAGAAAGGGGAAAACGCCTATCTCAAACTAGTAAATCCACATCCAAGGCAAATTCACGAGCGTCTATCCAATGACACGTAGGAGAAACGTGCCCACTTTCTGAGTCACACTGCATCTCATGACAATTCTATTAAACCGAAACACGGCTAGGTTACATTATTTTATGACGAAGTTCCGGCGTCTACCTTCCACATCCGTGCTCTTTGTCGTTAAGGAGTTCGATAAAAAGTACCTACGTTGTCTTGGATTATCATAAACCTACCAATATCTCAATTACTAAACATTTTTCTATTCGATTTTCAGGAGTTTTCCACTATATCTTCGGAATCTAAGGTCCAAAGCAAAAAAAAAAAATGGGACCCACTTGTAAATGTCCCAACAAAAAAAAAGAATTTTTAAAATTGGTTTATAAATGACGAAGTTATGAGGTAACAAACATAAAAAAAATATACAACCGAATTAAGAACCTCCTCCTTTTTTGAAGTCGGTTAAAAATAGACAATTTTGGACATAACCTGAACTCAGTTTTCTGTTGGTATGCCACTTCAAACATGAAAAAACTAGTCGGTATTTTTTTTATTTTTAACTGGCATTTTTCAGTCATTAAATCTCATAACCTATCAATAACAATAGCTTAAATAAATTTAGAAATGTGAGATTGTATAGATAATGGTGAAAGAGGCAGTATTGGTATATAAGGAAACATTTATTCAATTTACTACGATTCGATTCAAATTTGTTTTGTTTTGAAATTTTAGAACAATACATATGAGAAAAGTCGAAAAAGCTACTAGCTCAGCGTAATGTTTTGGTGCTGAATCACAACATTAATGGCCCCACAGCTGCCTCTTCGAGGTAGACCGACACGTTGCGTTTGACCGGTGAGGTTGAGAATGCCGAGTGTTGGCAGTGTTACCAACCTCATCAGCGCCGTGAATATGTCGAATTACCAGTTAGCCTGTATATTTCCTTTCGTTGTCTATTCGTGCTGCATCCCTGCACCGTGTTAGTCTTATCTAGCAACTAAAAACGCAGTAAACACACCTGACGGTGAGCCTGGCCACGTTGTCCCCGAGCGTGGGGTGGTGCGGCAGCAACGCGGCGCGGAGGCGCGTGTACGCGCACACCGCGGCGCCGGCGCACAGCGGGCTGCGCAGCGCGCCCAGCACGCCGTGCACCACGCGCCGCGCGCACAGCATCACCGCCAGCGGCGAGCCGCGCTGCACCGCCTCCAGCAAGCGCACCGCGTTCACTACGCGAGCGTTCAGCTGACACACCACAACATTGCGCGTGAGGATCACTGCACGTCGGTGCGCGGTGAATTCTCAGTGATTATAAACGATCCCAATGATTATATGTATATACTTATATAAAAATGGCGGCGTTGTGGTTCGCTACTAAGACACGTCTCGTTTCCCGCGGGGACGAAAACTGTACTACGGATAGCCACTTTGCTCGTAGAAAGTGGAAAGAAGTGGTCTCTGCCTACCCTGATTCTTCGGTAGTATAGTGGTCAGCATCCCCGCCTGTCACGCGGAAGACTGGGGTTCTTTCTCCGCAGGAGAGCGAGGTAAAAAGGCGTGACTGTATGTATGTATATTATAAGGTTGGTGCATATGAAATGTCGTATTTTTAAGTGAATATACAAAACTGCATATCTTTTTTCACAAGCTGTTTATTTAATCAAAATATACTTTATTCGCTTCAATGCATTTTTCCCAACGGGACTTTAAAGCATAGATGGCTATCTTAAAAAAAAATTGATTTTTAGAATCAATAAATTCAGATATCGAATTTTTCAGACTGTCTTCATTTTCATACTGTTTAGCCCGTGAAAACAGATCCAAATGTTTAAAAAAATGAAAGTCGGTTGATGAGAGATTCGGTGAATAGACTGGTGCTGCATAACTACATATTCAATTCTTTTATTTCGCAATTATTCAGCGCGATGTATGCGATCAACCGATCCAATTTCTTTCGCTCGGTTAGTTCGTGCGTACGTACGTGGATAAATATCCATTTTTTTCACCTTGCTAATTTCAGAAAGATGTCGCAATATCGTCGTATGGTCAACTTTCATCCTGGTATCAAGTTCCCTCGTGGATACAGTTGGATTCGCTTCCACCAATGCCTTCAGATCATCATTTTTCACGGTCTTTTGGGACATCCTCGCAGTTCGATTTGTAGTGAGAAATCACTAGACCGAAATTTTTCAAACCAACGCTGCACATTTCGAACGTTAACCGTATTCTCCCCAAACGCCTGGTTTATGTTGCGTGCAGCTTTTGCAGGATTATTATCAAGTTTATACTCATACAAAAGAATTACACGAACATCGGTAGAAAATTCAAAAAACAAAAAGAAACCCTTTTGAGAAAATCTCCCGTGTTGGAACGTGACCCTGGCGATGGACGGCGCGACTGCACACGAGGTTGTGCCAGAAACAAAAGCATAACGACAACAGGAAGAGAAACGTTTGCATGTAAAAAATCCGACATTTCACATGCACCAACCTAATATTTATTATTATTGGATATCACAGAAGTCTTTTATAAAATCTATGTTTTAAGGTTTCTCTGAAAATTATTATAATTCATTTTTTAAAATATCACCTTTGTTTTCATTATCTTTTGTAAATAAACATTTTATTCACCCCACTGCACATTTTCAAACAGTCAGAATACTAAAACAGCCTACCGCGCTCAGACGCTGTCGGATAGCGGCTTCCTTTGCGGTTTGTGCTTTAATGGCTTCTTTTTGTTTCGCCGTCAGGGGCATCTGTAAACAAATATTTTAAACATTACCAGTGTGGCGACTACTTCGATACACAGTGCCATTCATCCTCAACAGATGGCGCAAATCTTAAGTGACGACGTCAGACGTCTGAATTACGCTAATTAAGTTTGATAGAAGCTTAGTGTATATACAATATCCCGACATCAACCGCTGGGCCAGCGACGGGCGCCGCCGAACATAACACCCGTCTGGTTGGAAGTTATTCCCGTTTCCGATACTGTCACTCCAGCTAGACTTTGACCCTCATTATCATCATATCAGTCCAGAGAAGTCTACTAATAGGCCTCCTCTAATGATCGCCACACTGAGCGGCTATGAGCCGCCTGCATCCACATCATCCGCGACCTTCACCAGGTCATCGGTTCAGTTTTGCAATCCTTTGAGCTACGGCGGCGACTCTAGTTCTCCTGTGGATTATCTCATTACGGTTTCTGTCCCACAGGGAAATTTCGATCATAGCTCTTTTCATTGTTGGGTGCGTAACCCACACTTAGACCATAGCTGCTGAAATCTCGACGTGAACATCATCATTAACATTGATCATTCATACCGCTACACCTGCACGAGTGTTCCGCGTTTCTCTATGAAATGTGAAATAATCTATTAAAATACTTAAGAGCTTTCCTAACTATTAAATGAACAAACATTTTAATGAAGCTATATAACTTAAAAATTCGTAATATAAACCTCTTTGAATTTGCCTTCCCGTCGTTTTTTGTCCTCAAGTTCGCGACGTAGTTGTAATTCCTCAAGTTGATCCTTGTAACTGTACGCTTTGCTTTCACGCTTCAGATTCATCTCCTTACTGTCTTCATTCCTGTTAATACAATTTGAATGTTGGGTCAGAATATTGGTAGCGTTTAATCAGAATATTGGTAGCGTTTAAAGAGTACGCTTAGTTAGAGCTGTCACCAGGTAGCAGATAATGGAGCTCAGATAAATGCATATCTAAGAGAAGTTTATAAAAGTTCGGCTTGCGTAAGAGGAATTTCGAGAGTTGCGGCGCCTCTGGCTGATTGCTGAACGTCTATGCGCAAGATGGTTGCGCGGTCAGTGTTCCTTTCTATGAGATGTACTTGTGATGTGGAGTATCCATTCTTTTTCGGTCCTCCTATGTGTCACCCTTAGTGGTAGCAGTGGGATAAACGCCTCAACTTTTAGGGTTGTTCAGCGTCTTGCGGAGTTCGAAGGGTTCATTTCACGACTGGACTCCCTCGTTGTTTGCTCTGACCCTCACCCGGTTCTCGTCAAAGGGCAATTAAATTCAAAGTTCTCTAACGTGGGGTTCGCCCACCCAACGTGTGCGCTTAAGTGATAAAGGAATGAGTTCTAGAATATGGTTTTACGATGCTTAACCGGGATACTATTTTCACCTTTTCGTTGGAGTCTATCGTGGGCGTGTCTCTCGCAAGTCCCCATCGTGTATTGACGCCAAATGGTTACCAGTGGGTGTGAGCATCGTAAACCTACAGTGTCGTCAAATGCCCACATTTCATTGATTCACAGCCCAAAATCACTCAGTTTTGTGTATGTTCATGAAGTATGTATGGTTTAAAGGAAACAATGAGGAAATCATGTGAAGTAAATGAATATTTTGTTAAATTTATCAGTAATCAGGTTGATGTTAACAAATACCCATGAATTTAAGGGTAATCTAATTGCCTTTTCTCCCAAGTGTCTTCGAGTTGTATTATTATTACGCAACTAGCTTTTACCCGCGACTTCGCTTAGTCCTTAAATACACGTCAGACTGTTTAAAATACAATTTTTTCTATCCCTCGATGACAATTTTTTTTTATAAAAGGTACCCCATGTCTTTCTCTCTACCCCTAACCATGCCTGCACAAAATTTCATGATGATCGGTTGAGTAGTTACGACGTGAAAGCGTAACAAAACAAACAATCTCACATTCGTATTTATAATATTATGTAGTTATTATAGGATTAAGTGTAGTACTAATTGCGTGTGTACTAACCCGGGCACCGAGGACTTGTCGTACAGCTCGTTCTCGGGCGTGAGGTACGTGAAGTACTCGTCCCGGGTGACGCGCAGCAGCTCCGGGTCCAGCAGCGCGTCGAGCGCGCACTGCACGGCGCCCTCCGCGACCACGTCGCCATTCACTGCCACCAGTGTGGCCACCACGTTCGACCATGTCTGCACAAGTCGAATACCACCTTGCAATGCGCCTACTCACAGGTTTAATAAATATTCATCATCATCATCATCTTGTCCATATCCGTCCCCACTACAGGGGCACGAACCTCCTCTCATCACGAGGGGGATTAGGCCGTAGTCTACCACGTTGGTCTATTTGGTAGACTTCATACACCCATGCGGGCATGCAGGTTTCCCCACGAAGTTTCCTTTCCCGTTAAGTACATTGGTGTCTGCAATGTAAATCGTACATGAATTAGAAATAATTCAGTGGTACGGGGCCGGAATTGAACCTACAACCTTTCGATCGCAAGTCGTGTCTGGTACTCCTATATCACTAATATACATACATACACGCACGCCGATATCCCATAAGGGTAAGCAGAGACTATAGTATATACAACATACAGTCACGACTCTTTCCCATTGTGGTAAGCAGAGACCACTTCTTTCCACCTGCTACGATCGTTTAATGTAGCAAGTGAATATCCACAGCCAACATTTCGCCCCCGTGGGCAACGAGACGTATCGAGTAGCGAACCACGACGCCGCCATTTTATGGGGTTCAAAAGTGATTAAAGTTTCTCGTTGCATACCCACGGTTTAGAGGAAAGGAAAGGAAAAAGGATGAGGTAGGAAAGGTACTCGTACTTAATAATACCGTGAGTGAATGAGTTCTGTATAATACCGTGGTGACTGAGTTCTGTATAATACTGTGAGTTCTGTAAAATACCGTAAGTTCTATATAACACCATGAGTGAGTGAGTTCTGTATAATAACGTGAGTGAGTTCTGTATAACACCATGATTGAGTGAGTTCTGTATAATACCGTGAGTGAGTGAGTCCTGTATAATACTGTGAGTGAGCGAGTTCTGTATAACACCATGATTGAGTGAGTTCTGTATAATACCGTGAGTGACTGAGTTCCGTATAATACCCTGAGTGAGTGAGTTCTGTATAATACAGTGAGGTAAAAAAACAGTAAGATGTGTGAAACTTACCTCAGTGGGCGTGTATTCATTTATATACAAATTCTTCAATTTATGAGCGTACAGTCCGATTAGTTTCTTGGGATCTTGATTTAGATAGCACACTGTCTTCAGCCATGTGCGCTTATTCAGCGCGACAGCGAATGGGTGATGACAGGATGGTAATATGTCTATTGCTAATTGTTGAGCATCTTGAATTGGATAACCTGATAACAAAGAGTATAACATTTGATTTTTTTTAAAAGACACCTCCCGCATTAGGATTAATTCCTGTATCGCGGGGACTTTACAAACATTCAAATAACGGAAACACAGAACACCCAGACTCAGAACAACAATTTGTGCATTACACAAAGTTGTTGTCCTGTGTGGGGATCGAACTCACAACACTCGACAGCGCAGTGGACGCTTAAACCACTGCACCATTCGTGAAATCAACGAATTCATAAGATACTAAACAATGTATATGTCTATATCTCATTAATATCTCCTAATATCGAACAATTCCTAAAAGAGAGTTTGTTCTCTTCTATTTTTAATAGTGGCAATCGGCTGCGAATTCGCACCATTTCTGCTAGTGTTGACTGTATATATTTTGAAGTCATATAATATTTTTCAAGTTAACAATAAAATATTGATGTCACATTTTATTGTCTCTTGGGAATTTTGAAGTCAATCCGACGAATACCAATTTGACCAGGCAAATTCCCGCAGACCTACTGCCTTGAAAAAACGCGGTCACATTTCATTGAAATTCATACTTTTATTCAAGTTTCATAATCACAATAAACCGATATAAAACATTAAGACAGTAGGTGATACGTCAGTCGGGTTGCCGCCAAAACTCCAACAGGTTGTTATATTGTGAGATATCATCTTTGTTAAATTAAGATGGTTATGCTAATAGAAAAAAGTAAGTTTATAGAATTCCTAAAATGCTTACTAGTGATATAAGCAGACTTGCTACGGTTTCTTAATATGCATTAATATTTATTAGGCGATTTATGAAAAGTAATAAAGTATATAATTTTCTCAATTATATAATATTTAAATGCGCTATAGGCACAGTAATTTCTAAAGAGTAAAACTCTAATACTATTATAAACATTAGTTTCCATCCTTAATAAAAATACCAGAATATTGTATTCAGCTTAAATAAATCCCATTTGTTTCATTCACATTCATAGATTCTTTTCAAATTCAGTTAACAATTTGAATTTAGTTCAAATTAAATTTTAATGTTTTTTAATGTTGTATTCAATAAATCAAAATACTATTAAGAAGACGACAGAAATTAAATTTACCTTTATGTAAACACAGGGCCTGAACACACTCCAAAATGATCCTCCCATTCACTTCACCGTCTTTCTCTTCTGGTGGACTCTTTTCTTTCCCCATGAATATTTTCCCTTCCTCTAATACTTCATTCAATTTAAGCGCTAAATACCTCGCCAATTGCGCTCTGTCGTTTTTGGCGAGAAGAATCCTAACTTCCTCTCTAGCTATACATCGCACTGTCTTGATCGGTGATAGGAGGACGAGTATGAACGCTCGATAGACTGGCGAGTTTTGTTCGCTGGCAACACTGGGGTAGTTTTCCAATACAGTTCTGCATAAGAACACCACCTGTATTAGGACTATAAAGGGGTAAATGTTATAGCGATATTTGCAATATAGAAATCAAACATATAAAGCGTGGCTGTCATGCGGATATAGATCATAATAACTGTATATATATACAGTATGTATGCATAAAACAGCAATTAAACACTTCATGTAAGAAGCTATTGTCGAAATAAATGAAAACATTTGTGAAAAGGCGGATAAAATCAAATAGGTAAGAAAACATATGACATTACGTGATATATATACAATATGATATAATAAAAGCGAAAGTGCGTATGAGTGATTATTTGTAATTTGGCAGAAACGTAGATACGACACCAAGGATGGACATAGGCTACGAATCTTCAGCACTATCACAAAATTGTCGCGTAAGAGACAATATGTCAATACGTTGCATCTGGGGTGGTCCTCCGGAGAGGAGGGAGAGAGAAATTAGACTATAGGAATTACATGGAAACCACAAGAAAATCAGCAAGAGTCAAGTCAGTAGGTGTTTATAGTTAGGTAACACCAATAATTTCTCGATCTGTTTCAATTTTTGATTAATTTTTCAACTACTAGTTCATTTTGGAAAAATCCTGGAGCAACATATTTACGTGTGCTTCTCCAAATGGACTCAGTAAAGACGCTGATGAGCGAGAAGAGCGAAAAATAATTAATTAAGACAGGTTAATAACACCAGCAAAAAGAAGACACAAGCTATAAGTCATTTAGATAGTATTTGCAAAAAAATGAACATGGTAGAACAACATGTGAGATTTACCGTCTTCTGTGGTCGCCGTGAGAATTCTGTCGTGTAAGAGTGTATGTTTCTCCGGGTGCACTAGGGCTGCCCACACGGCGCCTCTGGTTGGAAGCTCCCGGTTCACGTCAAGGAGGGTTAGCCCTAGCATCGCACAGATACCCTCGCTTACGACCAGGTGCTAGTAAATAGGAGAAAAAGAAGATGTAAACAGTTGACATTATTGACTACTTTTATATTAGTATTTATATATTTAATTTGAAATATAACAATCATTGTGATGGAAGGTTAGGCTTGGTATAGCACTTTTCTGTATATATTTATGCATCTATTTTTAAAAATGTGCTTTTTCAATGTAAAACGTTCTAAGGATTTTTATACATTAGCCTTTAACTACCCACATATTAAGAGACGTTATGATAAAAATCAAGAATGTAAATTGTATATCGGACGTTTTTATCTTAATCTGCTATTTGATTTAGACAACCTCTGGTTTGGTACCTGTAGCGGCTGCTGCGCCGCCTTCTCGACAGCCTTGAGGAGCACGGGGCGCAGCACGTCTGCCTGCGTGGGAGTGGCCTCATGGTGGCGCACGCACGCGCTCACCATGCTCACGTACGCGGTACGCACCGCTTGAGTCATGTTCTTCGCCGACAAACTTTTCTGAAAGTACAATTGTAAATATTCGTTACTACTACTACGATAATCTATGTTCAACAATACTTAACCTCGCGATAAATAATATTTAAATTAGCACATAATAGAAGTTTATCAACTCGTACTAGTCCAGCGTGGTAGACTAGGGCCTAATCCTCCTCCTGATTAGAGGTCCGTGTCCCTGTATTGGAAACAAATATGGACTGAAGATGATGATGATAATACCAAATAATTCGGACAGAAAGAAATTAAACACACTTCTCGATCAAAACTGTTTCAACTCAAAATTCTCGACATCAGAAAGTACTTTATTTACTAATACCGGACTTAATTTTAGTTAGAAATAGAACTGTATTTGAGGACGTAAAAAACATAAAAAAAACACAACCTGTGTTAGTTATTATATGTGTAGTAACTGTTTCCACTAGTATTTCCTAGATGGCATCAGGAGTCGGTTTCCCTGAATGGTTACTCGGTCTCCGTTACTGGTAATAGGGATTAGAAAAAGATGTTATATCTAGAGTCGACCAACTAGTTGGAAAGGCTAAGCTGGTCCCTAAAAAGCTTGGTGTGCTCGAAAGATCGAGACGTCATTTCACATCAGCCAATCTATTTCTACTGTACAAAATCCGGCCTCACATGGAATACTGTTCTCATCTCTGGGCTGCGGCTCCGCAGTACCAAATTCAACCTTTTGATCGTATTCAACGAAAAGCTGCTCAAATCGTTGACGACCAACCGATCTCAATTTGATTAGACCCGCTGGCCCTGCCGAGAAATATAGGAACTCTCTGCATCTTTTACCATATTTATTACGGGGAGTATTCCGAGGAATTGTTTAGACTAATTCCAGCCGCTGAATTCCATCACCGCACATATCGCCACAATTTAAAATTTTACAGCCGTTACTTAGATAGTTGGCGATGTACCACTGTGCGTTTCTCGCGAAATTTCTTTCCATGTACCACCTTGTGGAATAAGCTCCCAGCGGTGGTTCATCTAAGCAGATACGACTTGGGGACCTCCAAGAAACGAGCCTATACGTTTCTTAAAGGCCGGCACCTGCGATCCCCTTGTGTTGCGGATGTCTATGGGCAGCGGTGTCACTTACCATCAGGTGACTCGCTGGACTGTTTGCGCCCCCTTATATAATACACAGAAGGAAAATATAAAAAAGGAGAGATCTGAGATAAAACCGTTGTGATCTAGGCGTGCGAATTATTAATTGGTGAATATAAAATAAATAGATGTTAAATTAACACTACTTACAAGACGGTTGCTTTACAGGAAGGTCAATTCAATTAGAATTTGCGATGTAGTAAAGTTATTAGTAGTGTAAGTTGAACAATATCAGTCTTTGAGAAACCAAGCGTGATTCTGATCCGTGTTTATTAATAAAGTATGCAGAACGTAAAAGTGTATAGAAATGTAAAATATACAGTATTTTAAGTTATATATTTACTTGACAGGAAACTTTTTTATTATACACGAGAAATGCTAAAACTTTGAAGATTAACAAAAATATATTGTGATGCGCGGTTCATTATCCTTGCTGTTATCGCGCGTGGGCGGTAACCGCTGGATATACCTAAAACTAACGTATTTCCTATAATGAACCGTATCGCTACGACAAAGAGAGTCCAATTGACAAGGTCGAGAGTCCACTGATGGTGGGACTTGTTTACAAAAACCCGTCATGTTTACGTTGTATTTTCCCACGGTCCGGCGAGTCCCCGATTGTTCTCGAAACCTGAGTCCAGCCTATATATAGATCCGATGCGCTCGCAGGGAGGAGTTAGTTAGTTGACGACTAAAGAACGGAGCAATTCGGAGCGAACAAAAGCGAAATGAAAACTTTGACGAATACCTGCGTGTACTACGGTTACTGAAACTTACTTTGCGATTAGAATGCGTTATTTACGGAAGATTTCGACGAATATTTGCTTGGACGATGGTTATTGATTGTATTCTGCGATTCGGATACATCTATCTAAGAAGAACTTAGATTAATCAACTTTTTCACGCAAGCGGCATTTAATTTACCCCCGACCCGTAACACTATAATTACATGAATATTATGGTAAATTACATTAGTTGAATGCCGCTTCATATATTCCTAGTTCTAAATTAAATTGATCCTATTTATTGGACGCTTAAATTAAAATGGGGCAATTTATAAACATCAATGCTGAGCATGTTTTTAACTATTAAAAAAAAACAAATTTGTAAATTAATGTGCATTAAGCACCAAATGTCGAATTCGTCGAGTACAGACGCAATTAATTCCGACACTAAATCAGAAATTGAAACTAAAGCAATGGATCCTAATTAAACAACAGAGCAAAACAAAAAGGTTTTTAATTTCTTATTTTTATTTAGACGCTTTTGTTTGGGATTAAACATGCCAGCCTTATTATTTTCATCGATCATATTAATAAGAAACTTAATCACCTTAAATATATCGAGTACTTTGTCGGGCAGGGTGCCGCTCAGGCCTCGGCACCACTGCGGCAGCACGTCGAGCGCGACGCACGCGGTGCGCTCGTGCGACTCGCTGTCCAGCACGCGGGCCACCTGCGTCGCCACCTCCGCGAACAGCGCCGCGCGCGCGTCGCCCTCCACCGTCAGCGCGTTCAACCTCGCTATACCCTATATAATCAACATACAGCTGTTTATTATACTCTAATTAAATTGCTGTGTCATTGTAAATTGGTAGTGTAATGGTTATAGACATGACTCACAATCGAAAGACCGCAGGTTCGATCCTAGTCCCATACGACTGAGTTATTTGTAATTCATGTACAGTCTATATTGTAGACATCAATGTACTTAATAGAAGGAAAACTTCGTGAGGAAACCTGCATGCCCGCATGGGTGTGAGAAGTCGACTAGCCCGCACTAGGCCAATGTACTCCTTTTGATTAGGGAAGGTCTATGCCCCTATAATGGGGACGAATATGGACTGGAATTGATGAGTTTTATGTCAAAAGTTGGTAAGAAGCTAGTCTATTATACAACCTAATCTTGTGTGATTTTACACATCTTGTGTTATATTTCAATAAGAAAGAGACAAGGGCAATTCTAATTTTTCAAAAGTATGACGAGAGGTTTTGTCAATCTCCTAAAATACTTGCATTTTTAACAACATTTCAATACTATACGATGTGTCGATCGGAGCGTAGAGTGCGAACTAACATTAAGCACTGCGATCTTGTCCTCGCTAGAGGTGAGTTTCCCGCTCGCGCCGTTGTACTCGGCGAAGGCGTGATTGAGCAGCGCGCGCGCAGCGGCAACGTCTGCGCACCGCACCGCCAGCCGATGGAGGGCAACCAATCCTTCCCCACGTACCCACTCGTCTTTGGAATGTAGGTTCACTGGGGACAAAGGTATTATCGATTCATATTATTGATCATTATTATGACAACCAATCGGCACTAGGCCAGCGTGGCAGACCCTCCTAATCAGGGGATGTCCGTGCTTCTGTAGCGGGGACGAATGTGGACTGCGAATGATGATCGTTATTGATCATCTTAAGCGCAAAGGTCTTTAAGTACAAGTTGTCAATTTAAATGAGACTAGCTAATTGTAACAGGGCGTATGTATTTGCTGCCACTTCGAGTGCGTCGATCATCTCTGTTTCGTTAACTTTTTAAACGTCATTTGTAGATTTTTATGTCATTACTACGTTAAATTATGAATGTTAACACTGTGAAAAACAATAATATTATAAATTCAAGATGCAAATCTTGAATTTATGTTGTCGCATGTCGCAATGCATGCGGTAAAGTTCGGTCTTACGAATTAACTGATGGCATCTCTGACTCATGTCGCACAATTGTTTTTGACAGTTTTTTTTTGTAAAATTTGCAACGGAGATATTAGTCAAAACAGAAATTTAATTTTAAATAAGAAAAACCAATATACCAATCAAGCTCTTTCCGATGTCAACTGCCAACCCATCCAAATACACGTTTAGGTTCGCCACCACTTCTCCAACTGCCTGTATGATCGTCTCTGGACTCCTCAGCATTGCTTTGTGTAAGGCTGGCAGCAACAACTCTTGGACTTCTGTCACGTTGAGGAGCTGCAATAAGTCGCTGCAGCCTTTGATGTAGTTGGCATTTGGACGTGTTTTGACGCTGATAATGCTTTTGACGAAGCTTTCGAGCATTTTTGTCTAAAAGGAAAAAATCTTATTAATGTAATATAATACAATAATAAGGTTGCCTGGAAGAAATCGCTTTTAGCGATAAGGCCCCGCATTTGTAACACTTTTCTTATTTGATTTTTTTTCTTTTGTAATTATTATTGATATGTCAATAAAGAGTTATCTATTTATCTACAGGTGTTTGCGAATTACAAATCAGCTCTTAACAGCTAAATGCATTTTAGATTCCAGATTCTATTTTAGGAGAAAAAAAGGAGTAAAAAAGGAAAGTAGCTAAAATTATAGGTGTATTGTGATTTGAATCAACAGTCACCAATTACGTATTATTAAAATTTAGGAAAAAAAATTACACAGTGGGTGAATAATTTTTTTTAGCATATTTAAGCCGGTACTTGACTAGAATCCCACCTGATGGTAAGTGGCGATGTAACCTAAACATATTAGTTTAATGAAAAAATCTATTCAGTCTTGTCTTAAATACACCCATATTATAATTGTATGGAAATACTGACGCACGGAGACTATTACCACCAACCAGGTGACCAGTAATTTTAATTCTTACGGCGTTCTACCCGAAATGCCCAGAAGGCCATTTTGTGAGGGATATTTTTGTTGTTAAATTAGAGGATTAAGACTCTGTGAGACTTACTTAACTATGAGAATTTAGGGAATAGTAAAAAGATAAAATATACACATTACACTGTTGCAATACAAGTGCAAAGCGCTGACCTTGTGTTGAGCGAGTGCGTCGCTCTCGGCGTTGATTTCTTTGTAGTGTCGGCACAGCGCCGAGAACGCGACGCACACGTGCGGGCCCGAGTCTGCAGCTTGCGCCAGCAGCACGTCCAGCCACTTGCCCAGCTTATCAGTGCCGATCGCCAACCACGAGGTGTGCAACTGCAGACGAGATACGTAAGCGTAATGTACATAGTTATTGAAACACTACTTGCTTTACATGATAGTACTACATATTTTTTAGAGGATGCCTTTGAAATTGGAAACTCGTTCAGGCATAAACAAATCATAAGTAACTGTAAAATGAAACATGTTACGAAGATAATTATTTATTGATTTATTCTTGTAAAAAGGCTTATGTGGTTTGTGATTAATGAAAGAAATATTCATGTACAGCAGTTTCGTAGATGCATGGCATTAAGAGCGTCGCCAAGGGGGAGTAGGGAGGGGCAATTCCCCCCCCCCCCCCCCCCGAAATTAAAAATGTAGTAAAAAGTCAAGGAAAAAAGTCCTCAGTCCATTCACTTGACTTGCTTGACCAATCAAGCAAGTCTCGTACCCCCCCCCCCCGGGCCATCGGCTGGCGACGCTCATGCGTTTCATAAATTGTTGAAATAACGATCACAGTGCTGCAGTAAAATACTTCTCTGTGTTCTGTATATTTGTGCTTAATAATGCTTAATAATCTTATCTATCTATGTAGTCTCATTCCCCATGCTGACTCTCGCCGAGAGCAGACGAAAACTAAAATATCGACTAAAATGAGGCGTATTGCAATTTCCATTCCAGTCAAACTAAAGAGATCTACAGGTAAACATTTGAATCAAACAACTTAAAACTGCTCACTGTGACAGCTTATTGATGAGTCCTAGCCAGCTGATGATGGACTATAATATTAACTAGTAATAGCAAGAGTTAAATGTCAGTCAAAATGGTTATGAGTCCTGTAATATATTACCATAGAAAAAGCTTTTTCATTCTTGCGTTTATTTCCATATGCGGTGATGACAGCAAGTAGGTGTGCTTGCGACAACACCAGTGTGTCGTAGTCCACGTCGTCCTCTTCTGTGGCTTTCAGCGTCCCCTCCACGAGCACTGTCGACCAGCGCAGCACGTACAGACCGCTTTGGCACGTGCTTTTACTGTAAAGAAGCAAGAAATTGCACTACATATTTGATAGCACTAAAAAATCTTCAACTGCTTCAATGTTGGCAAATTACAAGCATAACTGGGTACCATTAATAAACAGTTTACTTTGTTGTTACTAAAAAACCATCGCTAAACATTAAAGTATTACTTTACTGAAGATTTAACAGAAAGTATACTTAATCGGAAAGAATTAACGTTTAATAGTTAATTACTCATGCTTATAAAAACAATTTTTTGGTTGGGGAAATTTAGGTGGACATGGAAGATAAATAAATTAAATCGTATTTAATCTTAGTTTGTAATAATAATTACTTAGGAGTCAAGTGATTGACTTTAAGCCTATGCGTAGACACAGATATAGATGATACGATCTAGTCATAGCATGATTTCCAGATCGCGGATTCACTGTTGTCACCAACAGTAGATATCTAATTAACTCTTAACGGACACATGGTATGTTAATGTAACTTAAAGTGAGAGTGAAAAGTAAAAGTTATAAATTAACACATTACTCAAAAAAGTTAATTTTGTCAGTTACGTGATTAACGGTCTTGTGGCCAGCTATAAATAAAAGGCGTATAGCAGATGTACATAATGTTCTGCTTTGCTAAATCATACATCCTCGACAGATGGCGCTACTCTTGTATGTCACCACAGTTACAGAAACAGACACACAGACATTACTGTTTGGTACAGTGGCAGACCCCGCCAGGCATTAACATACTAGACCGGAAGATCTTCCCTTATCCGATATCGTCATGCCTCATTATTGAGGCAAAAATAACACTAGGCAGAAAAACCTAGATAATCACGATTCCAAATATTTATTCAAAAATATTCAAATATGTTTTAGTTAGAAATTGTACTGTTATATATATAGTTATCAAATATGTTTTAGTTAGAAATTGTACTGTTATTATATATAGTTATCAAATATGTTTTAGTTAGAAATTGTATTGTTATTATATAGTATATTCACAAAACCCTTAATAATTTTAATATATAACTATACTAAAAAATTTACGAACGATGTGGCAGTATTCTTCAGCTGCTCTGATATCTCTAGCAGCATGGGGAGCAGATTTTTCAAGGTCCATTCTTGATGGTTGACTGCGAGGTATGCAACCAGGTTCTTCACATAGGACTGTGATTTTGAGTCCTGATATCGATGGATGGTGAGTGCCAATAGCCGACATACAAACCGTATCGCAAGCTCCGTGATACCTGAATATATAAAAAAATATCACTGTTTATACAAACCAAAGTTGTACTATATATGGGCAGATTAACCAAACCAAGAATTATATAGAATCTCATAAGGAGAAAAATGCTCAAACAAATAACATATTTTATCAACATAAAGTGATTATTTTAAACCATCTGTCATTATTATGAATCAAGAATTATGTATGTTTTTATTGTGTGAAAAACTGGAAAATATTATGTATTATTAACAGCATTGATATGCAAATTCATAGATTTCTTATAGTCGGTGTTAAACAATTATAGTTTCTAAACCATTTCATGCACCCAAACATACATTTTGTGGAGTCTGAAATTTAGGTTTTTTATTTATATACTATAAGGAGTCTATTACATAACCATTACAGAACTTTATGACAAACAATACAGACTTTTTATAAATATTTATTCCACAGTTAATAGTAATAGCTATATGTACTTAAGTCATGTACATTTTGGTACAGTAGTATCACGAAAATAAGTTACATCGCCATTTTTGTTGGGGCAGATTGACGCAGTAGGTGTGTTAGCCCGCCGTGTGTCTAGTAGGCTGATGGTGAAAGGGAGATGCAGGAATTAATTTGTGTAATTCCTGTGCATACTCCAAAATGTATCTTGTACTGAGAGGCTGGTTACCCTGTGCCTGTGCTCAAGGCTTTGTAACCTTTTTTTGGTCTCAACCAGGAAAGGGTCACCAAAAAGCCTCATTGCACATCTCTCCATAGAGTCTAAGGCTGCTAGGTGACATTTCCCAACTCCAGCCTATATGAGGCAGCAGTACTTCACATGTGACCAGACTTCTCCTTTATATAGCATAAGCAGCAGTATAAGATGTTCAAAAGATGAAATACCTGACAAAGCTAAAGAGAAAAAGACATCTAGGTCTGGGTACAACACTAAAAGAAAGGTTACTAGAAAGACCAAATATATATTGTATCCAAAAATAAATCATTTTCACATACACTTAACTGGATTTACTCTACTGAAGTGACATCACTGAATGATGCACTGAACTACGAAGTATGCACATTGCATGTCAGTAAGCATCAGCTTCAGATTTTCTTAAATAAATGTTACATAATTGGAAATTTTGCAAGTGTTATAAATAATAATACTTCACTTCTCTTCTTGGTTTATGGCGTTTGACCAATTTGGTACAATTCTGCCAGTATCCAGTTATATAAGTATCA
>WUAW01014991.1:25294-36198 GCA_017165845.1 Thaumetopoea pityocampa | reverse complement strand
AATCTTTTAATTTTCACAATCCTAAACGAAACTGATAGCACCAAAATTGTAGCTATCTCGTTTTGGCGTTTAACATTAGAAAAAGATAAAGAGGGACCAAATTTAGTTTAGTTCTGTACAACAGAATCGACTCCATTATGTTGTTCCTTCGTTTCAAATTTCTAATGGGTGTCTGTCACAGTCGTGTCGCTTAAATTGTGTAGTAGTTTTGGCGGCAATTCGAGTGAAACGTCACTTGAAGTTTTATTTTAACGTTTTATATTAGTTTATTATATATAAATTTGGCGTTGTTTTGTATATTAATTCACAATAATCGTGAACAATATTCAAACATTAGAATAAAACTATGACTAACAAGGCAAAATGACCGTATTTTTTCAAAGAGCAATGGACCTGCGGAATTTGCCAGGTCAAAGTGATGGGTATTCGTCGGGTTGACTTCAAAACTCCCAATAAGCAATAAAATATGACACACCGATATTTTATTGTTGAACTGATGAAAGTATATGTACATTAAAATAATGATTTGGCTAAAAGGTCTCAGAAACCAGACCATAAAATATAGTTAAAAAATTACGGCGTGCGTGGCTGGCACCACTCGGGCAATATATGTTAATATAATATATTGGATATGTCGGCAATTCGGCAGTCGGAACCTAATGCTCGTAAAATAATAATATATATTTAAATTTTCAATTCTCAGGGATTTTGTTATAAACAAGAACAAATATCAAAACTGGTAAAAGTAGTTTTAATTCACAATTATATTCGCATAATTCCAAGAAATATATACGCCACACAGTCTTAAAATTTATGCGAATTCTAAGGCTTATTTCTACGAGTGAGTCACTGACAAGCTTCCTTATGCGCATGAAAGACCTCAATTATTTAGTGACTATTGCGGATGAAACCGATTGTTATTGGAAATTCACGCCAGTAACACGAGCCAGTAACGCCAGTAACAGCAGTCACTCAAGTCACTGATGAGTAATGCGAGTTACTGGTATTACTTGCCTTTCTAACGTTATTGGCGTGCCTATCGTGAAAGTCACGGTGATTTTTCACCGTGATTTTTTTTTGGAACCAAAACGATAGTCACGGTAAAAAAAGTAACGTTACCGTTTTCCCATGTCTATTAGTATAATATTCAAGAGGTCATTCGGTTTAAATGCATGCGCTCGTATTATTCAGGTCCAATCGACATGTAGCTTAACTTTAATAACATTTAAATGTGACGCATAGAATACATTTAAACAATTATCTGTTATTCAGTGGCACACAAGACATCACCGCGTAAACATGATACTGTGTTTAGTGTATTACTTGCTAAAATCAATATTTATATTATTTTTGACATTTATTTTTTTAATAGTGTTAACGGCAATATTCTTCAAATTTAAATTGGAACCAATAAAAGGTGTTTGTAAATCCAAAGCTAGACTTGACGGTAAAGTTGCTATAGTTACAGGAGGAAATTCTGGAATCGGATTGGAAACGGCCCGAGATTTAGCTAATAGAGGTGCTGAAGTGATAATAGCTAGCCGTGATGGCAAAAAATCTGCTGAAGTCATCACAGATATAGTTAGAGCCACCGGCAATTCTAAAGTAGTTTACAAACATTTGGACCTCGCGAAATTTAGCAGTGTTAGAAGTTTCGCCGATGATTTCAACAAATCCTACGATCGTCTTGACATTTTAGTTAACAATGCCGGTTGTGCAGCCCTCAAACCGAAGCCCACTGAAGACGGAATAGATATAGTGATGCAAGTAAATTACTTTGGACCTTTCCTCTTAACGAATCTCCTGTTAGACAAGCTGATCGCTTCTAAACCGTCCCGTATTGTTATTGTGTCATCATGGCTTCATAATTTCGCCAAATTGGACATCAAACATCTTAGATGTTTGGAGGAAAAAGATGAGCTAAAATTATATTCCAAGAGTAAGCTCTGTGATGTTTTATGGATGAAAGCATTGGCTAAACGGTTACCTGTAGGTACAACGGTCAATGCTTTACACCCTGGCGTTGTTAAAACAGATATATTTAAGAGATTACCAAAGTATGTTCAACAGTTATGGTACCCAATACTTTATATAATTTTTAAAACAGCTAAAGAGGGTGCTCAAACTACTCTACATTTGTGCGTAGATGAAAGTTTGGAAGGTGTCAGCGGAAAATATTTTATGGAATGCAAAGAGGCTTCCTATTCTAAATATGCAGACGATGATGAGTTAGTGGAAAACGTATGGAATGAGAGTGTTGCTATAACTAGTAATTAATTTGGCGAATATGTATACTAAATAACAATTATAGTTTTTGGGAACGGAATATCTGCATATTTTATTTCTAAATTAGTAATTTTCGGCAGATCCACATCAGTAATTCTACTATTATATTTTCAGTAAGCAAAATGATGATGTATCTCGTTCAACAATATAAACGAGTAAACTGTGTCTCAGCCACTAACAATGCAATGAAAACGGCGATTATATTATAGATAGCGGTGAACGTTGTTAACCTTACTGATCCCAGTAAATTAAAATACTTCATTTGTTTTTATCTATCTATACTATTATAAAATTGTTAAATGTCAAATTTTCAAAAAAAAAAAAAATATTTAATAACAAACTACTCAGATCGACTAAATAAGGGCTTTTGAAACCAAATCCATCGATGTTCGTTTGTTTGTTCGAGTTTCACGGAAAACCCAGCGGGTAGATTTTGGTTAAACTATTAGTCTCAAAGGTATCGACTTAAATACTGCGGCATGTTTCATCAAAATCGGTCCAGTAGAATGAAAATAGAGCTTGATCCTTTTTTTAGTAGCCGCCTTTAAGGTACGAGAGGTCAAGTAAAAGTGGTTTTTAGGCTTTTTATTTAAATCTGATTATAATAATTGTGTCTGGATTTCCCATGTAGCAGAAGAATGATATTCACGTGAGCGAAGCCGCGGGCAAAAGCTAGTACTATTATAAAATTTTAAAAGTCATTGTCTGTACATTAAAGATGTATAAAGAACTACTCAGATCGACTAATTAAGAACTTCTGAAACAGAAACCATCATAGCATTGGAATGGGAAAAAGGCGTGACTGTATGTATGTATGTATGTAGTATATACTATGGTCTCTGCCTACCCTTATGGGATATCGGCGTGAGTGTATGTATGTACATGTGTAGAAACCATCATTTGTACTCTTTGTGTCTGTTTGTTTGTTTGTTCTAACTTCACGCTAAAACCAATAGGTACATTTTAATTATGCTATTGTAGTCTTAAAAGTATTATTCCAACTTAAATACTGCACCACGTTCCATCCAAATCGGTTAAGTTGAAATGCAGATACAACTCTGATCACACGTGTTCAGAGTTCAAGTAAAAATAGTTATAGGGCTTTATTGTCTATACTATATTATTATAAAATTGTTAATTTAAAGTCAAATTTCCACAAATAAAACATATTTACAAACAAACTACTCAGGTCGACCAATTAAGGGCTTCTGAAAACTAATCCGTCGATGTTTGTTTGTTTTTTGTTCGGGCTTCACGCAAAAACCAGCTGATAGATTATGGTTAAACTATTACAGTCTTAAAGGTACTATTTCGACTTAAATACTGAGGGATGTTTCATCAAAATCGGTCCAGTAGAATTGATGACACAGCTTGATCCCTGCTTTAGTAGCCGCCGTTAAGGTACGAGAGGTCAAGTAAAGGTGGTACTAAGGCTTTTTATATAGATCTGTTAATGTGTCGGAATTTTCTATGTAGCGGAAAACCGACATTCATGCGGGCGGAGCCGCGGACAAAAGCTGCTAAATCTATAAATCTTTCTAGACTGCCAAATGTCGACGCTACAAAGTCGTAATAAATATTAAACATTATTCAAGCGTAAAACAGGAACCGGTTTCCTTAGTTCTGCACAGTATTACTGCGTTTATGACATTGAACCAACTACGTGTGTTATAAAGATTAAGATCAAGATTCGTAATCACTCGCAAATTACGGAACAAGCTTGACCATCATATCAGCTAAGATACGTTCACTTTTGGCCATAGTGAGGACCATCATACGAGGATATGATGCTCACAACACCGAACAGACGTGAACTTCCTACGTGGTAGATGCACGATTGCCCACAAGCTTAACATACTCACTGCCTGCCCGTGTCACTCGGATCCGAGTGCGGCGGTACCGTTGCATAAGTACCGCCCACTCGTGTCCAAGCGACTAAAGTTTAACAAAAAGAAATTTCTGGTTCCCGAGATACGAATTTGCTCGAATGAATTTATAATAGGTTATAAATGGTCTAATTTTATTACAAGAGGATTATAACTGAAGCATCTCGGGGCTGCCTTAAGAAGCGCTGGCTGGATGTTGTGACCAAGGACATGGAAGCCAATGGACTTACGATTGAAGATGTCAAAGACCGAGCAAAGTGGAGGAAACTTAGTAGGCAGGTGGACCCTGGCAATGGAAGCCGGGAATTAACAACGCCAAGAAGAAGCAGAAGGAGGATTAATACGTTGGTTTTTAAAATATGCGCCATAAATATCATTTTTAGTTTGGTTTATATGAGCTATTCCCAGACCCTACTTAATTCATCAAATTCGTCCGGTTATATTCACATGGGCACCTCTTTTTCTGTCCACAGTGAAAGTTTTAATCTTCTGTGTGGTGCCGACTTCACGTTTTTTTTATACGACGATGGTGGCAAACAGACTTCTGGTCCCACTGATGGTGACCGGTTACCACAGCCTATGGACGCCTACGACATCAGGAGTGTCAAACGCACGAGCGTAATCGTAAACGAGCCGTGTCTGTACATTGAATATTTATAAAAAAAAAAACAGTCTATACACGTTTTACTTATATTGCCGGGGCCAAAAATATAGTTTTTAGAAATTTTGTCTGTTTGTCCGTGTGCTTGTGCACGCTAATTTCAGAAAGGCTGAACCGATTTGAATGCGGTTTTCACTGGTGTATTGTAACAAGCTTCCTATAACATTTAGTGTTTGCTTCATTCCAATCGGTTCACAAACAATAAAATTAATTGAAATAATACGCGATATTCTAGAAATGCGCTTCGGTCGGTTTAGCTAAAACTTTTGTTGACTGTAGTTTGTGAAACGATGACCGGAAGTTTCTATGAACATAATGAACATAAAGTTAAAAATATAACGCGTGGTTTCGGAGAATAATGAGTGATTGCAACAACGTGTGTCACTTCTGATAAAACCAAAATTTAATTTCAAAATAACGAAGTCGCGGACACCAGCTGGTGCCATAGCTATTACAAAAAAAATCAAAAAGATATTAAGTTTTTTTTAATTTAAACTCTCCTATTTTCATTTTTTTAAACATTTATTTCTTTTAAACATTTATTATTTATTTTAATTTAATTAATTTTTATTCTTTACTTTTCGTATTAACTTATATATTTGTTGTGTATTGCCTCTTGGACTTGAGCTACGATTACGCGCGATAATAATATAGTTAAAAATGCAAATTTAAAGTATTTAGAACGAATGGAACAGGTTCGTGTCGTTAAAAAGATCTCTTAAAGAGAATCGAACGGCCGCCGACCTGTCGGTCGTCCTAGATTCCGATGATTTGATGAAGTGCTGTAACATCTGAGCAAATTTCAAGCGCATATACGGCAGGATATAGACAAGATAGGAAAACAAATGGAGACTAGAAGACTATTTGGGTAGTTGCTTGTAAAAAAGTTCAAACTATTTGAACACAAAGCCTTCTATTAGAAGGGGAATAAGACCATTTACAATGTCTACCACACTGACCCAACGCGAACTGATAAAGTTCAATTTCACACACCTCTGTAAGAATGTAGATTTCGCCATAAAGTTTTGCTTCTCTGCCAAACATAGCGTCAGCAATGTAAACAATAAATGAGTTTGGACAATCCAATGACCTGTCTCATTGTGTTTTCATTTTAGATATATTTAATAAAAAAGTATACATTTTATTTACATTACATACAAATAATAATAGTAATAAAACAATAATTAACTTAAAGTTCTAAATATTCTAAGAAGGGTGCACTCTTGTCGGTCGGTAGGACGCCCACTACGCCGGCCGCATTTCCTTGTTGTTTAGCAATAGCTTAATGTTGAGCTAAATAATTGCCAGCGCTCTGATTACAGGGATTGGCTCACCGCATTTCCTTTTAATATCCACTTTTTCTTACTAGGTCTTGGCAGGACGGGAGTTTTGATAGCCTGCTACCTAGTGTACTCTCTTCGTGTGAGAGCCAACGACGCAATTCGATTAGTGAGGAAGAAAAGACCTAAATCTGTGCAAACATCCGGCCAGATCCTTTGTGTTCAACAGTTTGAACATTATGTTCTTCCACAGACGGTTGTATTCAGCTCCAAGTAAGCACCAATTGAGCATTAATATAATAGTTAGAAATTATGTGTTCCTCTACTTTCGTCTTTGGATCACTGAAAATGTTACCCACTCTGCAGTAAAAGCAGTTTCAATTCCGCAGGTAAGGCTTTATTGATAAATCCATCTACTTTATATTTTTCAACATCTCATTTGAAAAACGCACCCAGGTTTTGGAGTTTTGAGTCACTAAAATTACGCTTGCATTTAGAAACGCAGTAGGGATGGGCACTGAGTGATCAGTTGTTATTTTTTTTTATTATTTTACAGCTCTGGATATAACTCATTTTGATTATAAAATGCCGTTGTATCACATGTTATTGACTTTTGAGAAATTGCGTCAATGCGGCGAATAATAAGTTGATCAGGTGAAAATTTTATACGTTAACAAAATTCCACTTGATTCGACAAGGGTTAGTGCGAGCATACCTTCCGCATGTCTGAGAGATAAATTAAGTCTACGGGAGACGTCTTGACATATCTGTCCTTGGGGGACGATCTCATAAATACATAAAATTAAGGTGAATCCTATCTGTATTGCTATGTGACGCTAGGATAACAATACCTTCACTCCATCTCTTGCCTTAATTACCACGAGAACCAGTCGAAGGGTGCACCAGAATAATGGGCAGCAGCGTTATCTTGCATTTCTATGAAAATTGCGGCAATTCCCATTCTTTTATGGAAATGATGATCAGCAATAGATTTCTATGAGCTGACGATGATCTTCGTTTTAATGTTTACCGACGGGCATGCGTTTGTTCTAATAATTTGCTCTATATAGTCACGGGCGAGCAGATTGAAATGTTAGACTTCTATCGTATTGAATAGAAATATCTCCCTACACATATGTATGTATTGTGTAGCTCCCAGTATCTTTAAATCGTGCAGTACACAGTGAAAGAAGAATTTTGTTTTTTAAAGCTGTCTTATTATATTATAATTCTGTAGAAATCCCCCTATCTATTTAAAATTAGTTTTACCCAACCTACGATATGAGTAGAATGAAGAGGCGAAATCGTTTTCTACAAAGACTCAATGGGAAAGAGATATATTAATTCACTGTTAATTTCCAGAGAACTCCTTAACTTGACAATTGATAAGAAAACATCGGAATTCACGTTGAAGCAATTCCTACATCGACAGCGGGTGACACTGCATGGGTTGGAGGAAAGGGCATTCAGAGAATTACCCAAGGTAATATAGGTTAACTCAGAGGTTGCCAGACTTTTTTTCTCATAGACCACTTTCAAAATTTAGCCGATTCCGGCGGACCCCCGGCAGCTACATTTCTACCATATTCCCAAAATTCGACAAAAAAATAGATCTAACTATGGAAATTTGCGTATGCCAACGTAGACCCCCGTCGAGTCCCTCGTGGACCCCTGGGGGTCCACCTGGACCACTTTGGAAACTAAGTGGTTAAGTGAACTTTTATAGGTTAACTGAACAATTTGTTAATCCGACTTCAATTTGTATAGGATCACCATTGTGGAAAAAATTTAGAATCCAAAATTACGCAATTACTCTTACTTCCTTTGTCAAATAACGAGTTTTACTGACAAAACAAGACTTCAGAAGACTTTTTCATACTTTTAAAAACATAAAAATTCTGGAATTTTTATTCGTTGTTATTAAAAACTCCGAATTCTAATTTTTTAAAAGTCCGAAAAAGAATTTTTAATTTTTTAAAAGTCTGAGAAAGTCTTCTAAAGTCTTGTTTAGTCAAAAAACATAGAAAAACATAGGCTTGTGAAGTCTGTCAACCCGCATTTGGCTAGAGCGGTGGACTATAGCCTCACACCGCTCATTATGAGAGGGGAGACGCCTGCCCTGCAGTAAAATGGATGGGCTGGTGATGATGAATACGTTCCTGTCGAATAACAGTTCAAGCTTGTACTAACTTCTCATGTTAGCGAACCGCAGACAGAAACTCTTATAATATAAGCACTATTTTGATTCGCCATTTTTCAAGAATTCATGTTAAATTTAGAGTATATTTGATCAAAAATGGTATTAATTCTGACATAACTTATACTAGATTTAGATTCTCTCTAATCTTTTTCTAATGCCAAACACCAAAACGAGATAGCAAACATTTTTAGCGAACACTAACCTATATTTCTGTCAAACGGTACAAAAATGTTGTGTTTTTGGATATCTTTAATCCATATGTTCCGAAGTCACATCTAAATTTTTTAAATTTTTGACGTGTCTAAACAAAACTAACAGCACGAAAATTGATAGCTCGTTTTGGCGTTTAACATTAGAAAAAGATAGAGAGAGACTAAATTTAGTTCTGTTACCGCAGAGTCACCACCATTATCTAGCCTCACTCGCACAAGCTGACTCGTTGAAACTACTCCGCTCATCAATCAATTCATTGATTTTGGAGATTGGATTCTCGTCATCGTCAATAGTCTGTGGGAGTTCATTTCTGGACATGGACCTCCTCCCTAAAAGGGAGGGGTTTGCCATAATCTCCACGATTGCCAAGTTTCTTGGAGGTTCTAGTAGATTTTAACAGACTAACACGGTTGCCCACTATCCTTATACATGCCCTGGACCGGTCACGCTGGAATTCGATTAAAGAGGCCTATGTTCAGCAGTGGACAACTACGGGCCGAAATGATGATGATGATGATGATTCCTACTTATCTCTAGATCATCTACTGCCTCTGTGAGCGGCTGCTAAAGATTTGCGGCTCCCAACGCAGCGTAGGCCTGGACCTTCGCGTCAGGCGCCGCCCCTTCTACAAATCTTTTGTGGTGTATAAGTTACGCCAGAGGAGGCCGCCTGATCCCACTACACCGGAAGAAGTTACCGACCTTGGTAAATGTGCACTATTTTGTTTCTTTTTCCGTGGTCCGGCGAAAACAACTGATGGAAACACCAGGGTAATGGGCAGAAACATTATCCCGTCATTTAAAGAACGTCAACCCCAATCTGCGAGGCGACTGTTAAGCGTCGAGATTAGAGCAAATCTTTCCTCTTATAGTGGAGCTCTACTTCCTGCAGTCGATTTAAAAAGGCTAGTGATGCACATTCGCTTAATTTTTTTTATCATTCCCAGACCATATTCGACTCCACTATAGAGAAATGGGTCACCTCTAATCAGGAGGGGATTAGGCAATAGTATCTACCATGATAGTACATTGGCCTAGTGGTGCCAGACATGGCTTGCGATAAACAGGTCGTAGGTTTGAACTCGGCCCCATACCATTGAGTTAGGGGGCGTTCATTAATTACCTGAACTGTTCAGGGGAAGAGGGGATGGAGTCAAGTCTCACTCAATCTTACGTGGGGGAGAGGGCTGGGGTCTCGGTAAATATTGCGTAATTTTTTTTCAGCAAAAACAATGTAAAATTGCGAGAAAATTGAGTTAAAGTAAAAACATGTTTCTTGGCTTAAATGTGGCAAAATTAAATACTAATCTTAACTAAAATAAAAATGAAGCTAATTGTATTTTTGTTTTAATAAATCCAACGAGTTTACACTAAAAATACAAATTTTGAAAAGACTCACGTGCAATTAGAGAACGGGAGAAGGGGTCGAGCCAAATCTCGCGACATCTCACCAGGGGAGGGGGTGTCAGATAATCGTCAAAAACGCTTCACCTAATTAATGGACGCCCCCTTATTTCTAATTCATGTACAGTTTACAATGTAGACACCAATGTACTAAACAGAGTTGGAAAACCTGCATGCCTGCATGGGTGTGTGAAGTCTACCAACCCGCACTAGGCCAGCGCGGTAAACTACGGCCTAATCCCCCCCTGTCAGAGGAGGTCCGTACCTCTATAGTGGGGACGAATATGGACTGGGGCTGATAGGCTGATGAATCTACCATCTTGGCCAAGTGCGCACTGATTAATGTCCATATTCGATGTGAAGTGTCGTTATAGATCAAGGGGTAAACCTGCCGATGGTGGAATGGCGGGACCCATTGGAGGAAGATCTTGAAAGGAATTTGGAGACTGTTACCAAAATAACGGGCACCTCAGCGAATGGCAGTATACCAGCTCTGCAAATATATGAGGTATTGGAGATCTTATCTTACCTTGGAAAGACCTACGGCCAAATGACATCATCCGGGTTTCATACATTTTTGGTCCAAATGTAAAAGTGCTGGCCAATGAAAAAAAGTGCTTTAATCTGATACAACATGTCCGCCTGAGCATTTCTTATTAGGGCACCAGAGTTGTAGCGCCATTGTAATTGGTATTATTTGACTTCACACGGTCTGTATTTCATAAGTCTATATTTCAAAATGTATCATAAGACAGGGAGTACTTAGTCTTTTAGCCTGTCCGGCAAATAGACTTAAGTATACGGGTAAGCGACCCCGGCCCCCCGAGCTACTACTGTCTCTTCCTACTCCTTCCGAGATAGTAGTATCCCTATATCCTATAGTCCTTTTCCCAAATTCCATATTCCTTGTTCAGTACACCTTTCCTACCTCAACCTCTTTCCTTTCTTTCCTTTTCGTGGGAACGCAATTAGGC
>WUAW01014991.1:10950-24507 GCA_017165845.1 Thaumetopoea pityocampa | reverse complement strand
GATCCTACGGGCAGCTATCCTATGTCAGCGACTTTGGTTCTTCTACGGATCTCCTCATTTCTGACTCGATCTCGTAGAGAAATACCGAGCATAGCCCTCTCCATAGCTCGCTGCGCGACATTGAGCCTCTGAAAAAATCTGAATAATATTAGTTAGGATTTAATAATTAATTGTCACACACTTCATACGGTGTAGGACGTGTCATTAATTGACAAAAAGTTGTTCTAGGTTTTGTTTATATAAATCTATGATTATGTTGGGATTTCCAATGTTGCGGAAAACCAACATTCACGCGGGCGGAGCCGCGAGCAAAAACTAGTAATATATATTTATTTTGATAATGAAAAATAAGACAATTTTCTATTTATTTATTATTTATTTCTAAAGTAAATACTTTGACTAATAAACGTTTATACTGCCAAATGTGGTTTTTTAAAATGGCCGTACCGTTCTCTTAGAATTATTGTAGACAATTTAGAGAAGTATGTATCATATAAGCTACTTTTACTGTTAGAAATAAGTTCCTGAGAGAAAGTTTAACTATCAAATAAATAACTCCACATCCTTCAATCCCGCCGACGAATCTAGTGGTTTACTAGATTCGTCGGCGGATATATTAAGCACAAAGTATTTATAAAGAACTATTACTTCAGGCATTTATAGTGGACCATTGTAGTCTTACAGAAGACAAACAAAAATATCTAAGGCAACTCCGGAACGAAATCAACCAACGGGGCGAGGCCTTCAACAGAATTGATGAAGAGGTAATTACAGTTTACCTTTGCAATTTTTTTTCATTATGGCGAATATTTTTAAATTGAAAATGTAGGTATATTGTAACCACTTTTCTCTGTAACCTTTGTGCCATCACTTATCAAAAAGATAAATATTACTCTGTTCCATGTGCAGAATCATACCTTCGTTCAAAAATTTTGAAAAACATTATGTAAATATGTTAAAAAAGTTTGAAACGCTCTTTATCTTAGACATTAATACAGTTTAGATCCTGAGCTATAAATTATATAGACTTGATAGTGCATTTTGTTTATTCTGTAATACAATGTACATCATATCTTCTTTTTATTTTTTCATATATCGCTAAATAAACAATAAGGACCAGGGGAAAAGGCGTGATTGTGTGTATGTATGTGTGTGTATTGCTAAAGCATATTTAGGACTTTTTTTATTTTAATACTTTTAAATTGATATGAGTTCCCCTCTGTCGGCTGAAACTGCCCATCCACGCAAGGTCACAGTGTTATTACACACGCTCTAAATCAGCGTAGATATAATACATGCAGAAATCACAATTTGGAAAATTTTCAGCTACCGTTTGGGCTTAAAGTAATTAAACAGGAAAATGCTGTTCTACTTAGCCGACTATTTCTCACTGTCGCAGGATTTTTTTTTACTAAATTCCAAAAATCTTTCTAAAATTAAAATGTTTTAAAATAGAAATATTTAAATTTAAAAAAAATTCTTACGATCTTTTTTAAATTTAAATATTTCGTTAATTCTTTTTTAATATAATTATATACATATTTTACTTTTTAATTTTATAAAATTCTTCATTTAATTTCTATTTATTATATTTATATACCAATAGACACCAATGTACTTAACGGAGAAGGAAAACTTCGTGAGGAAACCTGCATGCCCGCATGGGTGTGTGCGGTCTACCAACCCGCACTAGGCCAGCGTGGCCTAATCACTACGGCCTAATCCCCCTCCAGATCAGGGGAAGTCCGTGGCCATGTAGTGGGGACGAATATGGACTGGGGATGATGATATTTATATACATACATATTTTATATTTAAATAACCTTTCTTTTTGTGCTTTGAAAAATGCAAAATATGTTTTAAAAATTGCGACTGGCTTTTTGCCAATTATTACAGGAAGATCCAGTTATCCTAACAGGACTACTCTTCCAATGGCTGGAGGGACTGAAGCAGCCAATACTTGATCGTGATGATCTGTCCACGATCGTGACAAGAGCGTATAATATAGAGTCATGTGTATTGGCTATGCACATGGTAATCATTTACTTATTTATTCATTCACTTGGAGATTCGTCTTCTTATTGATACTGTACAAAAAAATTTGGTCTAAAACTTCGATCACTAACATAATATATTAGTGATCGAAGGTTTAAGACTAGATAGTCATATCATGGATAGTCAAGTACCGATATATGCCGTGCTCGCAATAAGAAACACAAAATTATAACTGTTTTCCTATTCATTTGACAGGAAGATATTCTGCTTCTAGAATATCTGCTGCGTTTTGTCATCAGACTTCGTCCGCTGGCTGCCAAGAAAAAGGTGGATATTCTAAAGCGACTACTGGCATCCCTAACCCAGCAGACCATATTAATTAGCGGCAAATGTCTTCCAAATCGCCAGGACTTCCAGAGATTGAGAGACGGGACTTGTTCACAAGCCATAAATTTTATGTTGAGGATGATACTAGAGTTGCAGAAGGATATGGTTAGGCCAGGATTAGACGATACAGATGTGGTTGTGCCTTGTAGAAGACATAGAATAAAAGCTTGGAAATAAAGGTTCTTTTTTATTTTTAAAACTTAATAAACTAATATTTTTTCATATAAGTCTGTGAATAGTAGAGTTCATCATGAAATAAAATCAAATATCAAAATTGATTAATTTAGATACTTGTTTAATTCTACTAACAAAGGTCCCTTGAGCTTAAAGAAGCCATTAAAGGAAAATTACTTAAATCTAAATTAAAAACGTACGTTAAAATTTTTTAACAGTAAGACAAAGTTCATACATACAGATAGTAAGAATAAAATAATAATTACAGTTATAAATATTTAAAGGAAGGTGCACTCTAGTCGGTCGGTAGCGTGCCCATGACGCCGGTCGCACTCCCTCGTTGTATAGCTATGGCTAAACGCTGAGCTAAATAGCGGCCAGCGTTCTGATCGCTTGTCGATATGGTGACCAGGCGGGCCGCGATCTCTTTGAAAACTTTATGAGCTCCTGCTGACCAATGCCATAAAGTTTCTACTCCAAATGCCTGAAAAATCTAATTTGTACTGACCGAAATGTATTTGCGACGCTTGAGGAACTTTATACCCGTAGCCGCGTCGCCAGCCTCAATGACGGCTTTTCTGGAAGATGAGACGGTGCGAGAGTGTCGACGCAAGAGCATCCAGCACTAAAGGCCGTCCCATCCTCCACGGGAATACTTGTAAAATATTCCACCATACTGTTTAAAATGTTCCACCTTCCGAATTTTGTCTTCTCCATACGACATGAAAATAAAACACTGTATTAGTTTATATAACTGCGAATGGGCAGCGGACAAGACAAACTGGAGAGGTTCATTGGCGTTAAATACGATGATTTTATAAGTGATGTATTTTAGTTGAATCTATACATATATAATTACTTGTCCTGACAGACTGATTGATTCATCAACGCACAGCCTAAACCGCTGGGACTACAAACTTGAAATTTTGACAGTTGATGCCTTTTATGTTATAAGCGTACACTAAGGAAATTTCACCACCAAAGGGATAAAATAAAAGATGAACAGTTGTATGGAACTCCGTCATTTCCAAAGTAAAGAGAACGAAATTTAATTTACCTGCTTCTGGTTAAAAATAAGCTTAATAATTTTAGCCCCAAAATCGAATAACGCAAACGTAGTTTATAAAGAGATACTACAGTAATTTAATATAAAGATAATAAAACTAAACAAGCGAGCGAAGCCGCAGGGAACAGCCAGTAATAAATAAAAGAACTGACAGGTCATAACATTAATTTATTTCTTCTACGTTATATAATAATATAGGTCAGGGATTACTTAGTCTTTTAGCCTGTCCGGCAAATAGACTTGAGTATACGGGTAAGCGACCCCGGCCCCCCGAGCTACTACTGTCTCTTTCTATTCCTTCCGAGATAGTAGTATCCTATAGTCCTTTTCCCAAATTCCATACTCCTTACTCAATACACCTTTCCTTCCTTTTCGTGGGAACGCAATGAGGTATTTTATCGCTTTGGACCTTAAAATGGCGGCGTCGTGGTTCGCGACCCGACACGTCTCGTTTCCCGCGAGGGCGAAAAGTGTGCTACGGATAGCCACCTTGCTCGTAGCCAGTGGAAAGAAGTGGTCTCTGCCTACCCCAAATTCTTCGGTAGTATAGTGGTCAGTATACCCGCCTATAACGCGGGAGACTGGGGTTCGATTCCCCGCCGGAGAGCCAGGAAAAAGGGCGTGAGTGTATGTATGTATATAATAATATTACATATGATATTGTTCATAAGGTGAGTATCACATGCTGCCGTTAATAGATCGGTGCATATCATATTTAATGTTGAACGAATTTGAATTTATTCTCAACTGGCAAGTCGTTTCAACGAAGATAGTATGGGTGACTAGAGTAGTCCTCTCATTCTTTGGGTGACTATGACCCTGATGAAAACGTGTGACTTTCTATGGGAAAGACATAAATATGTCCACTTTCCAGAATAAATACTATAAAAGTTATATGATTAATTTTTCACAAAATTGTATATCGGCCATATTTTTTTTGCAAACAATTCAGCATTAATTATGTACTAATTATAATCCAGACACCAATGAACTAATAACGCAGAAGGAAATCTTCGTGAGGGAACCTGCATGCCCGCATGGGTGTGTGAAATCTATTAAATCGCACTAGGCCAGCGCGATAGACTACAGCCTAATCCCCCTCCTGATTAGGGGAGGTTCATACCTCTGTAGTGAGGACAATTATGGACTGGGGATGATGAGTTCAAGGCTCGTGTCGCGCAGGCATAATAATAATGTCTCAATATCTTCCAATGGATGCTGTGTGAATCTACGATTCAACTAATGTTTACTGCTACTTCCAAGACCGACAGGCGTTAAGATTACGGCAAATCCCTCGCATTATTAAAAGAGATCCACGTCCAGCAGTAAATTTCCATAGACTAATGATGATGATGATGGTGATAATAATACCATAAATACTTCTTCTTCTTTTTTTTTCACAGTGGCAATCGGCTACGAATTCGTGCCATTTCTGCCAGTATGGAATATCACATTATATTGCTTCTTGGTAGCTTTGAAGTCAATCCGACGAATACCACTATGTCCAGATAAAATTTCCACAGGTCCCAAAAAATACGGTCATTTTGCTATGTTAATCACAGCTTCATTCAATATTTCGATATTGTTTACGATTATTGAAAATTAATACACAAAAAAACACCAAATTTATATATTAAACATCACAATAAACTAATATAAAACGTTAAAATAAAACTTCAAATGATGCTGCACTCGAGTTGCCGCTAAAACTCTTACGATACGATTTTTTTATTATATTTTATGGCCTGGTATCTTCTCAGATAAAAAGCATTCCTTTAAACCATCATTTTAATATATATGTACTTTCGTCAGATTAACAATAAAATATGGATGTGTCACATTTTATTGTTCCTGGGAATTTTGAAGTCAACCCGATGAATATCACTTTGACTGAGCATGAGTTTCCGAAGACAAATTGACTCGAAAAAATGCGGTTACTTTCCTATGTTAGTCATAGCTTTATTCCAATGTTTAAATATTATTCACGATTATTGACGATTAATACACAAAACGACACCAAATTTATATATTAAACATTTAAATAAACTAATATAAAACGTTAAAATAAAACTTCAAGTGACGCTTCACTCGAGTTGCCACCAAAACTCCCTTACGATACGAATCAGTTTGTGCCCACAGATTAATAAGCTGCTCTCCGTTTACTAAAAGGCCGTTAAGTGAATAAACCTAATTTTGAGTTATGGGCAAAAACGTAAGAAATAATATTCTTCGACATTGAGAAGACACAGGTATATTTAATAGACCAAGTTATAATTGTTTGTTGTTAAGTTTTTATTTTAGGGATTTTATAAGTGCAAAGTTGAATATATTGTATTAAATTAAGTTTATATATTTTTTATAAAGTGACATAACCGTATTTAAGTGACGAATGATCTTAAAAATGATTCAATTGCCGTGTGCAGTCTCCAGATCTTGAAGCTAAATAAAGATAGAAAAATCTGACCCAGACTGATTGATAGAGAAAAGATACTCTTTTACTTAGTTAATATAACTCAAATTTCGCAAAATGTCACTTAACGGTCTTTTAGTAAATGAACGGCAGTGAGTATAGTTCTCAGAATAATTCTGAGATATAGTCACAGACGAAATAGAGAACAGGTTAGTATAGTTTTGGGCCGAAAGTGGCCGAAACTTGATTTTGAAGCGATACAGTAAATATAAGCAGCAAATACAGTAGGTTAATATAAAAACTATCCTGTTTTTTAATTCTGAAATTCATATCTAAGAACCATTAACTCTATTATTCTCTTTATTACTGTTTGTAAAAAACTCTACATTACCTGGATATGTAAATTTTAAACTTAAAATCGTCATTGCACTTGTTTAATTGAATCTATCGACAGTATATAAGTATAGTATATATTGTGTATGTATATGTATGCGTATGTGTGTATTTGTATATGTTATATAGTATTATAATTTTATTTTAATGTATCATTTTAAATGAATACACACAGTACAATTGCATCACCACATCTAGCTATGAATCCTATTACGTATGTATAAAATATGTAGCCTCTATTTGTCGAATTACCCCAAAAAATAATGCCATACCTATTTGTAGAAGCAACATAGCTGTATGTGGTCAGGGAGTACTTAGTCTTTTAGCCTGTCCGGCAAATAGACATAAGTATACGGATATGCGACCCCGGCCTCCCGAGCTACTCTCTTCCTACTCCTTCCAAGATAGTAGTATCTCGTATCCTATAATCCTTTTCCTAAATTCCTTGTTTAACACACCTTTCCAACCTCATCCTTTTTCCTTTCTTCTTCACTAAGCCGTGGGGACGCAATGAGGAACTTTAACACTTTTGAAACTTATAAAACGGCGACATCGTAATTCGCCTCCGACACGTCTCGTTGCCCGCAGGGGCGAAATGTGGGCTACCGATAGCAACTTTGTTACACTGAACGATCGTAGCAGGTGGAAAGAAGTGGTATCTGCCTACCCCAATGGGAAAGAGGCGTGACTGTATATATGTATGTAGTATGTACCTGTCTCTGGTCTCTGCCTACCGTTATGGGATATCGGCGTGAGTGTATGTATGTATATACATAGCTGTGATAGGCCTTAAGAACCATATTATGATTAATAATGTTACTTAGTTTATATAGAATATATGAGTACTGGCTCAGATTGTTACAAATATATTCAGTATGTGAGTCCCATTTTATTTTGTCCCAGGAATTTTTTTACCTCTATTTTGTTAATCAGTTGTCCATCATGATTAATATTTATATCAAGATTTTTGTTTTGTCTCTGGGTAAATGTCATATATTTAGTTTCGCTAATATTTACTTTTAAATTATTATATGTTAACCATTGTATAATTGATTCGATTTTCATGTTTCTCTCATCTTCAAAATCTGTGGTCGTTCTATCATGTATTAATGTATAAAAAGTAATATGTAAATTATTTATTTTACACTTCATACATAAAATATCTAAAGACGCACTTAATGCTTTAGGCGTTTTTAACAGTCTACCTTAAGGTAATGTCATCCCTAGTACACATCGTCCCCACTACAGGGGCACGGACCTCCACTGATCAGGAGGGGGATTAGGCCGTAGTCTACGGCGCTGGCCTAGTGCGGGTTGGTAGACTTCACACACCCATGCGAGCATGCAGGTTTCCTCACGAAGTTTTCCTTCTCCGTTAAGTACATTGGTGTCTACAATGTAGACCGTACATGAATTACAAATTATAAAATTCAGTGGTACGGGACCGGGATTTAAACCCACGACCCTTCGATCGTAAGCCGTGTCTAAAACTACTACACCTCTAATGCATTTAAGGTAATGTAGAGATAAAAAAATGTGCATTCACAGACGAAAAGAAAATGTGAGATGAGATGAAAGAACAAAACAGTTATTACATAGCAATACACGCATAGAAATACAATAAACTAATATATAATATAATAATAAACTAACAAATTATTACACCATAATTAAAACAAGGAAAATAAAATAACCATGAATTTACTAGTTCGAACAAAAGAAGTTCACAGACTTTCTTCTTGAACGAATCACGTGCAGCACATAACCTGATTTCGGTAGGATTTTAGCAAGGGCATTTCAAAAAGGAATAGTATAAAAAAACGAAGAATTAACAAGATTGGAACTGTGAGAAGGAACGACGAAAAAAAAGAAAGATTGTGAGAAAGGTCTTGAAAATTAGGTGAAATATAAGTGGGGGCTTTGAGAGAAATCAGAAAGTTATAGAGAGAACTGAGAATGCGCAATCTACGGAGATAACGAATAGGAATTTTATTAGAGAACGAAACATGGTCATACTTGCAAAGATTAAAAACAAATCGAATACAGTTGTTGAGTAGACAGTTAAGTTTGTTGAGAAGATCTGTATTTAGGTCTAAATATCAACGTCATGTTATAGGAAAAACTAAAGTGTATATAAATTTTGTTTTAATATTAAAATTTGTATACAAATTTAGTTTTAGTATTGGAGAAAGTTTTTTAAACGATAAAAAGCATGTAGGATCCCGGTAGTTTTCTGGCCTACGTTCGTTACTTGTGACTGCCAGCTAAGAGTAGAATCAACACAAGATTTTTAACAGAAGAACATAATTCAATAGATATACGATTGAAAATAATAGGTGGAAGTGTAAAAATATCAAGTCTATGCAACATCCTTTGACTACTGATAATGATGGTTTGAGATTTATTAGAGCTAGATTTACAATTAAACCATACTTGTCAGATCAACTGTTAAGAAAGTCAAGGTCCCTATTAACTGCATCGCTATAGCAGTTGCTATGTCGCTGATATTTATTTAAGATAAACAAACATGTATAAACAAACCATTAATAAAACCATTGTAGGTCATCGGTATACAGATGATACGAACTCTGAAAGTTTGGAGTTAACAAATTAGTATAAATAGAAAACAACAATAGAGAAAGAATTCCGTCTTGAGGGACTCCAGAGTGAACATCACACTGTGATGAAAAAGATTCATCAATGCGTACGTATGTGGAATTCGATTGGAGAGGTTTATGTTCAGCAGTGGACAACTACGGGCTGAAATGATGATGATGATGAATGCGTACCGACTCCTGAAGACCCTAAAGGTAAATGGAGAACCAGTCAAGTGCTACTGAGGGTAACATTGCTATATAGGTAATTGTATATTTCTTTATATATTTGTTCTTTTTTTGTTTTTTCATATCTTTATGTGTTTCTTATTTGCTCGATAAATCGATGGGTCGATTTTACATCTTTTCTCATTTTGCATTGATTTACGCAATCTAATTAAATATGTATCAATTGCAAAATTGTGCCCCTTGTAGTTAATTTTGATGACGTATTTCTGTGACTTTACTGCCTAATATTTATATTTATTATAGCCTTATGAAATATTTCTGTTCTGTAATGGAAATAGATTTAGCAGTGTTTATGCATTGCCGTGTCATCTAATCGTAATTATAAGTGCTTACACGTTGTATTTTTATATTCATTGTCTGTGGTATACGATTTTACCTGTAACTTGCAACGTTGGCATTTTTTAATTCTAATAAATTCATATAATATTTTAATTTATACCAGTGATGTCATCTCCAACAGAAGAAACCTCTCAGCTTAAGGCTGGACATCCTCCAGCAGGTATTTATACCTTTGTTTACGTACCCAGAGTCAAGAAAACATGAATTTTGTTTCTATAAGTCGTTAATAGTACAGTATTATAAATCCATACCTTTATAAAAATGATAATAGATACTGGAACCAACAAACATACTTTTATTGAACACAGTAACCTACCAGTATGAAATAAACGACCATATTATCATGTTACACAGCCTTGTGTTCGACCTGTTTACAATTTTTAAATACCTAATCTTGCGCTTAACATCGAGGATAACTTTGGAAGGTCATGATGTAGTCGGTCGCATTACTCTGTATATTCTAGAGAATGATATAATGGCCTTTTTTGTTTATTTTTATTACATCATGAGTGTAGAAAACTTGTGTATACACACAATTTAAGGTAATTCTCCAGATTAGTGTCACAGATACTTATTGACTTGAAATAAATTTTAATCAATAGAGGTAGTAGGTAAATAATCGTGAGTACAACATTTATTGTAGTACTTACGATTTTACTGTAGTGGTGGGTGTAAAAATGTTTGTTAAGGACAAAATATCACAATAAATGGCCAAATGAGTGCAACACGGAGCTAACCAAAGAGAAGTATATTAGGTTGCTTTAACCACTAAATAAATAATAATAAACAAGTGTTGATTGCCCCAAATAGGACTTTTAAAATATATGGTACTTTTTTGTTAGCTGGGTGCAAATTAATCTAACCTAACCTAATAAGTATAAAATAACACGATAAATAGCGAAAAATAGATACGACGACGAGCGAAGCAAGGAGGAGCGTGTTAGGTTACTGTAGAAAATGCATGAGCCGAGTGAGCAAAGTAAGTGTGCCGCAGCAGTGACCAGCGAGTGCCACTAAATAACATTCGCACCTGACTAACGGAAAAGTACCATATATACTATAGCCATGGACCCATTCCATCCATCTTCTATCGATTAAATATAATTAGTATAAAAGATACTTAAACAAATCTAATAGTGAAATATGTTAGATTCCATATCAGGGTTATAATAACAAAAGCAGGAAAGTCTCAGACATGTTTTTTAATTATATTAGCTTTAGTAACACCTTTTAAAGCCAAAATATTGCATATGTAATATTAAGTAATTTTGATTAAATTGCCTAAAATTGTTTTTCAACATTTTGTATCAGGAATAAATTAGAAGAAAAATTACATGTCCGTTATTTTGTCATAAATTATAATCATTCTTTTATTGTATTTTCCCTCTGGGTTAAATATAAAAACAAAACAAATGAGTTTTTGGCGCCAATTCGAGTGAAGCGTCACTTGAAGTTTTAACGTTTTATATTAGTTTATTGTGATGTTTAATATATAAATTTGGTGTTGTTTTGTGTATTATTCATCAATAATCGTGAACAATATTGAAACATTGGAATAAAACTGTAACTAATATAGCAAAGTGACCTTATTTTTTCAAGACAATTTGTCTCCGGAAACTCATCCTCAGTCAAAGTGGTATTCATCGGGTTGACTTCAAAACACCCAAGAACAATAAAATTAACAATAAATATTGGTGTGTCACCAATATTTTATTGTTAAACTAATGAAATATTAAATGATGATTTAGCTAAAAGGTCTCAGATACCAGGCCATAAAATCTTAAAAAAAAACAAATTATAATAATGACATTGACTTTACATGACTTAAGTTCTTAATATAATTCTAAAATTAATTTATTTGGATATTGATAAAAACTGCTAAACTGATTTGATGAAACTTTAATTTTTATATAGGACATGATTTGTAATGAATATAATTTATCAAAGTAAAATATAAATACACAAGAAGCCACAGATAATAGATAGTGAGCTTATAAAATAAATGCATACCTTACAATACAAAAAATAATTTACTACCTTTAATATTTCATTGGATTTTATAGGTCAAATCCAGTTAATGTTTCATGGGTCTTTTTTATATATTTTAATATTAATGCTTTAATTTATTTATTAATATTAATGCTTTATTATGTTTTACTGTTTAGACCAGAAGTCTGACTTTTTTGTCTTGTAGACCACTTGTAATGTTTTTCACTTTTGGGTAGACCCCCAAAGCATAGTTAACATTAGTATAACATTGCTGTAAATTTATTAACTTCAAATGTGTTTTTGATAACTAGTCTGGGACCCTTGCAGGTCATCTTTGACCCCTGGGGGTCAATATAGACCACTTTGGGTATCAATGGTTTAGACCAGAGGAGGTTCCCAGAATTTTATCTCCTAGACCACTTTCAAAATTTAGTTGATTCCGGTGAACCCCCTGCCGCTACATTTCTACCATATTCCCAAAACTCGACAAAAAATGTGAAGACTAAATCGAACTATGGAAATTTGCGTACGCCAACGTAGACCCCCGTCGAGTCTCCCGTGGACCCCCGAGGGTCCACCTGGACCACTTTGGGAACTAAGCGTTTAGACTATTTAAAACTGTAAACAAAGTTTATATTCATATAGATACTCAGTCTGTCTATATTTAATTCACAGTGAAGGCTGGTGGTATGCGGATAACGCAGCACAAAACTCCACACTCCAAGGACAGCAAAGAGCCTGCCAATGAAGACTTAACTGGCCTGTCGGGGCCTTCGCCCGTTCCATCCAACCCTATATCTATTGCAGGGGCACCAAACCGGGGTAATGCAGATTTTACCCCTGAGGCGGCTCAAGTGGCTCACAGTCCAAAGCCACCAGTACATGTTAATGTTAAGCCTAACGCTCATATCCAACAGCCCAGAAAGTAGACATCTATTACATATGATTTTAAGAATGGTTATCAAGGTTAGGAGATATAAAACCAGTGTAGCACTGCAGATCTAAGGCATGGAAATATGAGCGGTGGAAAATTATAAACTTATGCAAGAATTTGTTATATCAATTTGTTAAATTACAGATATACATAAATCGTTCAAAGTAATTGGCCAGCCTTAAGTGAAATTACAAATAATCTTTAAACATTACAAGTTTTCCATAAATAAAGAAGAGTAAATTATATATTTTGTTATATTGGGATCCTTTTTAGTAATCTTTGAAAGTTTCTTTAGAATTTTTTTTATGTTCATTGATTTGTATAATAAGTAATAACTTTTGTAAGACATTTTGTTAAAGATTTTTTCATCCTTAGTTTATCAGCCTACCTTGATAATTCAATCCCGTTGTGATTTTTTTACATTTTCTTTTATATGTTGATAAATTGACTTAAAGCCTTGCTACAAAGCCATAAAATTATTTAAAAAATATATATATTTTGGCAAAATTAAACAAAATAATGATTAAAAATTATTTTTTTATAGAATGATAATACTTTATTAACACATCAAGAAATATATTATAGAAAGACAGAAAAACATTCGTAAACATGATACAAGGCGGTTTTTATTACTAAAAGTGGTCTCTTCCAACATTTCAGGCAACCAGTGGATGGAGAGAATTATAGAGTAATATTTTTCAGTTTCACGTCACCATATTTCAATCAATAGAGACACCTGAATAAATAATATTTTGTTGTTGCTTAACATCTAATATAAATAAATTTCCTAATGTAAGACACAAAACCGTAAGAAAGGTTTAATTAAATTGAAGTTTATTAATTTTAAAAATTAAATATTGTTATAACAGACTAGTGATTATGTTGGTATTTTGTAAGAAGAAATGAGAACATAATATTTGTACTGTAAAAAGTGGGGTGTCTATTGCCATGTGCAAATTCGCATAGTGTCCGGTCGTAAATATTAAGTTTTAGCAAGAGAGAATCTAAGCTACCTTTGACTTCGTAG
>WUAW01014990.1:752-12102 GCA_017165845.1 Thaumetopoea pityocampa | reverse complement strand
CAGTCTTAAAGGTACTATCCCGACTTAAATACTGCGGCATGTTTCATCAAAATCGGTCCAGTACAATTGAAAATACAGCTTGATCCCCGTTTTAGTAGCCGCTGTTTAAGTACGAGAGGTCAAGTAAAAGTGGTTCTAAGACTTTTTATGTAAATCTCTGATTATGTCGGGATTTCCCGTGTACTGAAAAACCGACGTTCACGCGGGCAGAGCCGCGGGAAAAAGCTAGTGTAATATAAGCGCGTAATGTAGACTGTTTCATTAATAAGTTACATAACTATTTCATTAATAAGTTACATAACCTTACATAAGTTTGTCACGTATTGTAAATAACAACAACACAACTATGTTATTGTTATTATAATAAATAACTATACAATACAGTTTATAAAAATAGATATATTAATAAAAACTTGCAATGAAATCAATAAATGATTAACTTTAAAACAATTAACTAGTAAAGTTTCCTTCATGCAAACTTTTACAAGTGAACCTCGATTGTTACAGTCGACATTATTATACTTGTTTCGCCTAAAATAATAAATTTCAGCTTTTCTCGCTGGGGTTCAGCTATGAACTAATATTAGCATAATTTAAAATTAATACATAAAGCACACACGGATTAGAAGTCAATAAGTTAAGAATAAACTAAAAACCTTTTACCAGAGGCTTAACTGTAAAAAATAAATAATAGTTTAAAAAACTAAAACAACACTCTTTAGAAGAAAACCGAACTAAAAAGTAAAAAAAATAATTTTACAATCAATGCGCTATATCAATTAATATATCTGATAATAGACATTGCTAAAAGTAGTAAACTCCAAGAAGAAAATGTAAAAGTCATAAAAAGCACTCCACGCTTTTGATTGTAAAATTATTTTTTTATTTTTTAGTTCGTTTTTCTTATAAAGCGTGTTGTTTGCGTGTGGCTTCAAGCTCAGGAAATGAAAAATAAGTAATTACAGGAGCTCTAGCGGTGGAAACATTACCACCGATCTTTTGCTTTAGTTCTATTGGAACTCATAGAGGACTAATGTAATTCTATTTCACTGAAGTTCCGGATATTGATGTTGACATTGGTTCCAGATTCTAATCTCGGCAGGGACAAACTTTGTCTGATGATCACGAATATTTGTACCCAACTCGTATTTATCTGTATAAGGTATATTGTTGTCTAGTGCCTAAGACACATGGAATCATAATTTGAAATGAAAGTGTCCACATTATTGTGTTGTATTGAAGTACCTTTTAGATGCACATTTAATCCCAGCTACCATAGCGTACTTTGCATTATATCGATCCCTTGTTTTTTAATTGGAGAGGTCTATGTTCAGCAGTGGACAGCGACGGGCTGAAATTATGATGATGATGATCCCTTATTAGTATTTCTACTTCGATCAGACAAGCTGTATACGTGTATTTATCTGTATTAAGAGTTTTGAAGTCCGACGGTCGTTCTACAATAAATTCATTCCACAGCCATATACATCAAAAGCATCAGCCCATGGAAGTCCACGGCTGGAGATGAGCCTCCTCCTAAAAAAGGAGGAATTTACCTTATCCTCCACGCTTGGTGAGCGTCTTTGAGATCGCAGTAAATTTTGATTAACTAACTGGATTACACTGCTGCCTATTATCCAAAAAGCCAAAAAGCTGTTACGCACCCACGGGAAANTATCTGTATTAAGAGTTTTGAAGTCCGACGGTCGTTCTACAATAAATTCATTCCACAGCCATATACATCAACAGCATCATGGAAGTCCACGGCTGGAGATGAGCCTCCTCCTAAAAAAGGAGGAATTTACCTTATCCTCCACGCTTGGTGAGCGTCTTTGAGATCGCAGTAAATTTTGATTAACTAACTGGATTACACTGCTGCCTATTATCCTGATAAGCCAAAAAGCTGTTACGTACCCACGGGAATATAAGAAATGACACTACTACCATACTAACGCCGCATAGTATAGCCATATACAGACCCTGACTTAATTAATGTTTACTACTGTAAAGAAGGTTTCTTTATGTATATATGTTAATAAGAACCGTTATATTTTTTATCAGTTTTTAGATCATCTATAACGACATATTTCAATTGTAGTGCATTCATTATAAAGGCTGTAGTATTGCAAGGGGCCGCGTCCAACTTCAATCACTGGCGGGAAATGGAAATAAATTCCTGTTACGGCACCTGACACGTTGCACGTACGGCCGCCTTTGACATATGAATGTTAGGCGCGCTTTTGTAAGCGAAAGGATTCACTTTGTTGTGGAAGGTAAATGTAATAAAGTACGCATCTTTTTAAGTAACGTCAAGACTCCAGATTGGATATATCACACTTTATCATCATCATATCAGCCCACAGACGTTCACTGCTGGACATGTGTACTATGTGGCGTTAGCGTGATAGTAGCGTCACTTCGTATCTTCCCGTGGGTGCAGCTCAGAGCGTATCAGAAAGATGTAGGTCTCCTATAATTAATTATTAAGTAAATGTAATAATGACATCTTTTTAAGGATTGACAAAACTTCAGATTTGATATATCATAGTTTATCATGATCATCATCATATGAGCCCACAGACGTTCACTGCTGGATATGTGTAGTCCTGCTCCAATGATCTCCACACCGAGCGACTCGGGCAATGAGCCGCATGCCGCCGCGAATTGTCCGAGAGCCTATTCACAACATACTTTTCGGTTCGTTTCGGTCTGAACAAATGTGTTAGTGTATATAACTTTACAAAACACACATTCCAAAAAAAATATCTGTCAATGTACTGAGCCGTTTAAAAATATTTAGCTTATTTCTAAATTAATATAATTATCTAAATCTTCAAAATGAATAAAGTACTAGCATTGTGCTTATCTATTACTATTATAAAATTGTTAAATGTCAATTTTTAAAAATTAAAGATATTAAAAAAACTACTCAAACCGACTAATTAAGGGCTTCTGAAACCAAATCCATCAATGTTTGTTTGTTTGTTTATTGCTTGTTTGTCGAGCTTCACGCAAAATCCAACGGGTAGATTTTGATCAATCTTTTATAGTCTTAAAGGCACTATTCCGACTTAAATAATGCGGCATATTTCAGCAAAATCCGTCTAGTAGAATAGAAGATACAGCTCGATCCCTGTTTTAGTAGCTGCCGTTAAGGTACGAATGCTTAAGTAAAAGTGGTTTTAGACATTTTATATAAATCTATAATTGTTTCGGGATTTCCTATATAGCCGAAAACCGTGATTCACGCGGGCGGAGCCGAGGGAAAAACTAGTTTTAAATAATAGTTTAATATATAATATAGCAGGTGGAAAGATGTGGTCTCTGCTTACTCCAATGGGAAAGAGGCGTGACTGTATGTATGTAGTATATACTGTGGTCTCTGCCTACCTTTGTGGGATATTGCCGTGAGTGTATGTATGTATATAATATTCTATATAAGGCTGTGTGGCGCCCGCATGATAATAACGTCATTCCTTTGTTCCGGAGGATACTGTGAGAAGAAGCTGCCGATCGTCCTGATACACTCCACCAGGATTATGAGTCGCAGCATCAAACTATTACTTAATCAAAATCTACTACGGTTTCCAAGACGCCTACTAAACGTGGAGATATAGCAAATCCCTCCTTTTTAAGGATTAGGCGCATGCTCAGCAGTGGGTTTCCACTATAGTAGGTATATCTTTATCACATATCACCAAATGTAAGCCTATAACAATCACTCGAATATACGAGTATGCCTCAGACTAGATAGCACAAAATAAACATTTTCTTCGAGAAAATTGTGTTCCTAAAAGATATTCTATTACCTAGCTCAATACAAACATATTGTGATAACAATGTAATTCTAAACTACGTGAAGTGGGATTTTTCTTCGCGAGTAACTACTAAAGTTGTAACAATAGGACCGTTGGATTCGTGTAACAATGCTTAGAATATTTTACTTGGAACAATGACGAGCGTTTTCAAAGACACTCTTTCGACTGATTTGATATTATTGTAAAAGAAATGATACCCCCCGCATGGTTTGTGACAGTTATAAAGTATTAGAGGACTAGTTCGTTTTGTAATGGTTCCATCGCTAAGTTCTGTGTATTGTTAATTCTCATAAAACTTAAAAGTGAAATGCCACCAGTGTGCGGAACTGTGCCGCACCGTGTACGACGTAGGTATCTATATCGTTCAAGTAATCATTACATTACTAGATGTTCCGTACTTTTCCTTCCATAATCCAATTTTTATTCCAAATTTCTTTGACTTGACCACCCTAACTGGAAGGTGGCAACACTGAAACATATTTTTTTTTTCTTTCTGTTACTTGTTGTCCAATGGCCGGTTAACTAGCGTACCAGCGTTCTTTTTTAAAAACAAAGTTCGTGATACGCTTTCCAAGTTCAATCGAATACAACAGCAAACCAACCTCGACCAGAATCAAGTCCTTAAGAAGGTTGGGGGCCCCCAGCACGCGGATGAACTTCCAACTGCCGGTAAGACCCTTTCCAGTACCTTTCTTTCCCTTCAGATTGTTAAAAGGAGATTATTTCCTATACACTAGAGTTCTGGGTAATATAAAGGTCTATTGCATGCAATTACAGCTGTCGCCAAGTTCTGCGTATTGTTATTTCTCATAAAACTTAAAAATAAAACACTATCAGTATGCGGAACTGTGCCACACCGTGTAAGACACAGATATATATATGGTTCAAGTAATCATTACATTACTAGCATTCTGTTTAGTATTTAGATTTCTTTCACGAGAATTTCTTAAACTTACAACTGCCGCCAAGTTCTGCGTATTGCTAATCCTCATAATACTTAACAGTAAAGTACCACTAGATTGTGGGACTGTACTACACCGTATACGACACAGATATCTACGTATATGTCGTTCAAGCAATCATTACATTACTAGAGTTCTATCTAGTAAATAGATTTCTTGCACGAGACTTTGTTGGAATTACACCTGTCGCCAAGTTCTGAGTATTGTTATCTATACTATTATAAAATTGTTAAATATCAAATTTTCAAAAATCAACGATATTTAAAAACAAACTACTCAGATCGACTAAATAAGGGCTTCTGAAACCGATTCCGTCGATATTTGTTTGTTTGATCGAGCTTCACGCAAAAACCAGCGGGTAAATTTTGATTAAACTGTTACAGTCTTAAAGGCACTATTCTGACTTAAATATTGCGGTATGTTTCATCAAAATCGGTCGAGCAGAATTTAAGATACAGCTTGATCACTGTTTTAGTAGCCGTTAAGGTACGAAAAGTAAAAGTGGTTCTTAGGATTTTTATATTAATCTATGATGATTGTGTCGGGATTCCTCATGTAGAAGAAAATCGGCATTCACGCGAGCGGAGCCGCGGGCAAAAGCTAGTTTTATATAAATCTATGATTGTGTTGCGATTTCCCATGTAGCGGAAAACCAACATTCACGCGGGCAGAGCCGCAGGCGGTTTCACATAAGACTTAAAATTGAAACACCACCAGTGTGCGGAACTGTGCCGTACCGTGTACGACACAGATATCTGTATCGTTCAGGCAATCGCTACAGTACTGGAGTTCTGTATATTGCACAGATTTGCTGCACGCGATTTTGTTGAAATTACACCTTACGAAATATTGTAACAATGTAAAGTCTTTCGGTGTTCAATCAATATCAATGACGATTATGATCGCTTTATTTAATAATAATGAAATTAATGTAATTTAATATGTATCGTGTATTATTTTTTTGTATTATGTTGTATTTTATATTATCTAAGATTTGCGATTTTGCTACAAATTCCGTTAATGAATTGATTACTTAAATTCTACATCATAAAGCCAAAAATACCCTATAGAATACTAATTAGTCTAACAATGCCCTAGTAAAATCAGTTTATACATACGGCGTCATAAACTATGGGCGTACTTGCAAAATTTATTTAAATGAAAATAACCTATAGTTACAGAGAATTAAAGAAATTGTAGGCAGAAAGATAAAGGGAAAGATTAAAATAACTATACAGAATGATTTAAGTAATGTATACTGTTACCTACACCTAAAAGTTCACAATAAACATATTACCGGTAATAAAATGTAATCTAAAGATAAGTTAATATAAATAGATTACTAAACTTAAGATATAAGTAATAACTTTAATGGAGAGACGAATATGTAAATGTTGCCCGAAATATATATTATATATAATTTCAAACAACATATTATATATTGGGCATAAGGGTCCTAAATGAAATGAAAAAATCCTTTAATTCGAATTAAAATCGTAGTTTTTAAATTTAGTATTGATCCACTTTAATAAACATTAAAAATGATTATTTTATCTCACAATCCAACACTGTCTTCACCAATAATTATAGAAAAATAACACATCTATATTAGTTTTACAATTACTTTCAAAATGTCATGCGAGCCGAGCGTCCACGAATAGAATTTTATACAACTACCTTCAAACGGAAGTTATATCTGAGTTTTTAATGCATTGTTATTTTGCGCAACTGACTTTCATAAACGTACTTTATGTTGTTATAAACTGTAACTAATCGTAAATGTGCAACGCTTTGGTAAAACACATCGGTTTTTTGGCGTTAATAATAGTATTTTTGTAATATTGTATTTTGTTTAAATAAATAATTAAAATACGGGGATTCGCGGCAGAAACATATTTATCGACATCGCTCAAAGGGTTACAAAGCTGGCGGCAATGTGTAGAGCGTGTTGCTATAAGACACTGCGGCCTTAATGTGTTAGAATGTCGAAAAGCTTTGTGTGGGTTTTCCCCCTACTAGGTGGACTGACAACTTTGTTGGTGCATCCGGTCTGGAATGCGGTCATTCTGTACGAAAGAAAGCACAAGAGAGGACACTCTGAAACCCGTTAGGCTCTGGAGACGTACAGCATCTTGGGTGTACCACGTCCTGTAACTCATGACATGACTGGGAAGCGAGTAAGCTAATAAGCTTTTTGAAAGTGAATAGGCAAATAAATTCACTTCTGCTATACCAAATGGCAGCTTGGAAGCAACCAAGTTCTCGGCTGTGGTTATTGGAAAGTCAGTCATAAGAGGTGTGCAAAATGATCAGCCCTCCCACATCAAGGCTATGAATGCCAGCGCGACTTTTGTGTTGGGGCGTATTGGACACGTAAAAGTACCCCGAGTAGGTGCAAGCCTCACTCGTCTTAGTGCTTTCGGTATAACGCGATTAAAAAAGTTAGAGCGATGACTTAATACTAGAGGAGGGGTGTGTCAACGGTGGACGTTTCCTGGCTGATATGAAACTTGCTGCTGGTACTTATTTAGCCGCGTGATGTTAGTGTCAAATATATTTTTTTTAATATTACGTTCGGCTATGAAGTGTCAAATTGTAGACCGAGCTGCCACGCATCAGTCACTGCTCTGGATCCCCTTTTCTATTTTTCTATATAAAAATGGTGCCAAAGTATCACTAGTTGTTATCCGCGGTTCTGCCTACGTAACGCATTCTAATGGCAAGTTATAGCAAAATGAATGGAGCGAAAAAATTCTCCATGAAAGAAAATTGATATATTTGAAATCAATTTTCTTTCATTCACAAAAAGTAAATACTTTTTAGTAATATAAGAGTCCACCTAACGCTAAATATTTGATGTCACGTTGTTTACACTTGTTTATAAATAAACAAATTTAAGGTGCCATGTGCTGCGCAGTTAATTTTGGCACCGTGACATTGATGCCAGACTTTGACATCAACGCTGCTGCATCGTATTTTAAATTAAACATGCCACTATTAATAAATTGTGGAAGCGACTTTATGTCCACACAAAATAGATAACAGCTTTCGGTTGATTAAAATTAATTAATTACATTGTATTTTAAGTTTACATTGGATCAATTTTAGACACGTACTTTCCAATTATAGATCAAATGTAGTTTTTGAAATAAAACTTCTTTAGACACGATGGAGATGAATTTTAATACTGCAATAAAATCTATAGCACCGCTGTTAATGTTTCAATTTTGTTTATTATAACGTAATCTAGTAGCCGGAGCTGGTTAGTTAAAATAATAGCAAAGTTTATCCCAAAGGAAATTATTATTGGGATAAAAAGCATTCTGTCTAATAATGCTAAGCATAAATTATTTCCATTCCGAATTTCACTCAATTCCTTGACGTTACAACGTCAACAAGTAACAAACATACAATCATTCACAAATTTTCACATTTATAATGTTGTGCACTTTTTGACAGATGTACTTCAGAACTACATTTTTTTACCTAAGTTTAGTCTAACCCTTTCGCCAACGTAAGCCAATAAAGCAGCCACGCGGACAATACCGGACCAGTTATTCCTACGTTGTTGGCAAAGGCCAACAGCGTAGACGACAAGACAAGCCAAGACAAGGGAGACATGGACTCTTTTATTGAAGTTTACCGTGCCTTAGACACAAAATAGGTAGACGCAGAAGACGCACACATAATATACGAGTATAAACGCTTACGTACGTCATTCTCGGATCAAGTCGGTCGAACGCCCGACACTGGTGCCCGCGTTATGGTGATATGCCTACCTGATTATTATTTTATGTGTGGAACTCTACTAAACGGTAATATAATAAATAATCTTGTCAAAATTGTTGTGCATTCAAATACATATTATTAACAATCAGAAGCAGATAGGTATTAAAAAGTAACTATAATTATCCTCAGTTATGTTATATTCAAAATGTAACAGTAATTCTAACTATATACTTCACACAGAACAAAATTAAAGTCATACACAGCATAAATAATTAATTAATTAAACTCAGGACAGATATAACTCACAAATGTTGCGAAACAAGATGCGCGCGGTCAAAAGGCCGAATATCAAGTCAAGTGAAGCTCGAAAAGTACCGGCGTATGTTGTAGCGATGCGACGGAGAAGTCGGGTGAATAATATTAAAAATTGTGGGTATTTCTAACAATATAATAAATAGCTTTTATAGAAATTCTAAACGAAATTATACAGAATATTATACATGTTAGGCTATAGCGCTACAATCTAACGTAGGTAACTAAAATCGAGCGCGGCTATAGCCGGCCTTCTTGTAGTAATTTTTATTATAAGGGGTTTTGGAGTTTGTTCCACAATTTGTCTATAGATGGCGGAAAGCGTTTTTAAACATATGCGTTGTAAACCTCTAAGTATCCAAGTAATGTATTCGATATTTTATTGTTATACTATTTAAATTAAGAACCTATTTACGTTAGCTTGCCAGTTTGAACATCTAAAGTTAAATAGAATACAATTAAACCGATTTTTTTTAAAATCGCCCTTTGATAGACAGGCTAAGGCCTTATATACGACAAAAGTAATCTTATAAACGACATAACAATATACTTCTTAACTAATACACTTAAATATGGAATGCTTGTACATTTTCTTTAACAAATATTTCCTATCTAAGACTTATCCTGAATTAAATTTACAATATATATTATAAATTTATATAAATAGCAATTAAACCGATACCATAATTCATATAGATTCTGTATAGTATACATACGTTGCTTAAGAGTAGCTCGTTTTTTTTTTCATCGGAAATAGAATTGTTAGCCACAGATGGCCTGGCTTTTACTGCGTCACCGGACAAGATTCATTATAAGAAAGTGCCTCGTATACCTAATGCAGACAAATTGCCTCATTGTAATGCCGTTTGCTTTGTTTTTTTACGTTCTTGTTTAATTTTTTGTTTAGATTGTTTATGCAGTTTTAATGAACCACCTCAGTAAGAACAGAAAGACCCTTTTAACAGGTTAAATATATAGTGCTTGTCGACGTCGCGTTATGTCTTATTATGTTTGAGGTCATGAAGTTGCAAATCCATATAAAGATAGAGCCACTACGTGCCGACTGTTGTGTTGCGGACTTGCGGACAGACTGTTGTGTCCACAGACTGTGCGCAAGCTTTTATTAATATTATAAAATAGTTAAATATCAAATTTTCAAAAATAAAAAAAAAGTACTTAAAAAACTATTCAGATCGACTAATTAAGGGCTTCTGAAATCAGATCCATCGATGTTTGTTTGTTCGAACTTCACNAAAGATAGAGCCACTACGTGCCGACTGTTGTGTTGCGGACTTGCGGACAGACTGTTGTGTCCACAGACTGTACGCAAGCTTTTATTAATATTATAAAATAGTTAAATATCAAATTTTCAAAAATAAAAAAAAGTACTTAAAAAACTATTCAGATCGACTAATTAAGGGCTTCTGAAATCAGATCCATCGATGTTTGTTTGTTCGAACTTCATGCAAAAACTAGCTGGTAGATTTCAGTTAAACTTTTACAGTCTCAAAGGTGCTATTCCGACTTAAATAATGCAGCATGTTTCATCAAAATCGGTCCAGTAGAAATGAAGATACAACTTGATCTTTATTTTAGTAGCCGTCGTTAAGATACGAGAGCTCAAGTAAAATTGGTTATAGGCTTTTTATGTAAATCTATGATCCTTTCGGGATTTTCCACGTAGCGGAAAACCGAAATTCATGCGGGCGGAGCCACGGGCAGAAGCTAGTAATTAATCAATGTTTGAACCACATCAGCGTAGAAGGTGTAAACTTGCTACTTCCGTACCTAGGTTTTTGGGAACTGAAACCCGTGGGTGGAATGTGTTAAATATATGAGGGTATTTGCCACTAATCTCTACGCTTGGCAAGTGGAATGAAGATCGCAGAGCTAGTCGAAAAGTACTGGAGACGCTGCTCCCTGTCACCAATCAAGTGGTATTTAGACCGGTTTATTGTTTGGACAGTCGCCAGAGACTCGTCCGTTAGTCAGTAGTATGTACCACAAGCAGGTTAGGTTGGGTGCTGAGATCTTGTATTCAGTCAGTCATAGATTAAATATTTTATGATATAAAATTTTACTCAATAATTCTTTGTTATCCTAAAAAAAAACCGATAAAGCAGTTTCTAAAAAAATATATTCGTGAAATGTGACGCCGACAGACGCACAGGATTATATCAATCCAGTAAATCTGCAATAAGAGTCGATGAGAGTTCGATCGAGGCCTTACCAAGGCGAGGGATAGAACATTTCCATCACAATGGAATAAAAAAACTTGCACTCGCAACACGTGTACGGGTTCAGAATATAAATATTGGTATTTATCTGACGTAAGCTTGTGCTTACACGAACGACCGTGTATGAAAAATGACTAATTACCATGCAAATTAGTTAATTGCGTAGTTTATTATCGTTGACTGTGCCGACAACTTCGTCAGCACGATAGTTTTATATCTTTGCTACGTACATACATACATACATTCACGCCGATATCTCATAAGGGTAGGCAGAAATAGGGTAGATACTCCA
>WUAW01014968.1:457-26590 GCA_017165845.1 Thaumetopoea pityocampa | reverse complement strand
TGATCACGTGAGCATTCTGCCACAGCTTCGGCGGGCTTTGAACCTATCCTCTTCTTCTGGGAAAAATAGTGAGCCTCAAAGACTGGCAAAGATGCCTCGCGCATTAAATCCGCTTTTACACGTTGTTTCAGAAGCTTAAATAAATCTATACTGTTATAAAAATGTTAAATATTACTTTCTTTTTAAACCAAACATATTATTTAAATTGAATAATACTCAGATCGACTAATTAAGGGCTTCTGAAACCAAATTCGTCGAGCTTCACACAAAAGTAAGCAGGTAGATTTTGTTCAAACTATTATAGTATCAAAGCTACTGAACCGATTTTGATGAAGTATACTGTCGTATTTAAGTCGGAATAGTATCTTTGATACTATAATAGTTTGAACAAAATCTACCTGCTTACTATTCCGACTTAAATACGACAGTATACTTCATCAAAATCGGTTCAGTAGAATTGAAGATAGAGAAATAAAGAATCACATTTATTCAGGACAAGCACAACAAATATAGTTAACAATACAAGACGGCAAACAAGATATACAGAACAAGGAGCATATATAAACTGGATAAGCTTACGATCGCAATATACCAGTGAATAACTATTTGTTAAGTGCCTGCCCGAGAAGGCAGCTTAATCCCTGCTTTAGTAGCCACCGTTAAGGTACGAGAGCTCAAATAAAAGTAATTTCAAGGCTTTTTATATAAGTCTATGATGGTGTCGGGATTTCCCATGTAGCGAAAAACCGACATTTACGCGGGCGGAGCCGCGGGCAAAAACTAGTATATAAATAAAATAATGTTTGTTCATAAGTATAATAAATTGGGTGAATGCCGGTGATAAATGATAAAAAGCAGCAACCAAAACAGTCTCACAAAAGCATCTCCTTTTTATACCCAAATATCGGTAACACAAAGAGATGAAATCATCCAGAGCACAGACAATTGCTTTGTGGATAACACCAATAATGTATCGAATCAATTTCTATATAAAACGTTATCGCAGCCGACGCGACACTTAAACAACCGCGCGCGTTCGACGGAGGATAATAAAAATATTTATCTGTGCTCGGTAGTACCGGAGGGGTGAGCAGAACTCCGCGTGAGACAATGGACAGGAACAAATGTGTCGAGATAGCGCCGGAGCGCCCCGTGCCGCCTTCGAACGGTCAGCGCGCTCGCGCGCTCTACTGGGGTACAGTGACAGTTAACTTGAACATTTTAAATAGGCTTATTTTATATTACTTCTTATTATTTTCTTTCAACATCGCATTACTAGGCGCACGTCGAGCTATCACTCCTACCTCGTAGACATCCCTGACGCCCGTACTAAGTGATTTATTTCCACCTTCATAATACGTGTAGCCAAGGACTGGAATAGTCTTCTTGCCTCAGTGGTTCCGTTAAATTATAAAGTACGAGTCTTTAAGACTGTGTAAGTGTATATAGGTTTTTATTCATCTATCTTTTACCACCCTAAATTACATCGCCACTTACCTAAATATGATAAAAAATGATAAAGTACTGGCTGTTTTCCTACTAAAGTACTGGTTTAACTATAAAAAAATGAAGGGTAGCTACTGCCAGTACATTTGTAATATTCAACGCTAATAAAAATTAGACCAAACGAAATGAGTCATATTGTAAAAAGCTTTCCTCCTTTTCTCCTCTAATATAACAAAATATTGAGAAATTACGATATCAAAGTATGTGGTGGTCTTTAAAATTTGTTCCAAGCATTCAATCTGCAGATAGCGGGTTCGGTTGCCGTTGTTCAATAATGCACTTTTAATTCAAAATTTCTTTGCTCAAAACTGTGTTTTTTAAGATCTACACATATTAACTTTCTCGTAGATTATTATGAATGATCACAGATAGTAGTGTAGTGCTAAATACAAGTAGTCTTACTGCATCCAAACTGTGTACTTACTACACTTCAGCTTCTAACTTTAGTGGAAACTATAAAGGCTATTCATCATGCATTATATAATACATATATAATTAGATCATAATATATTATATTATAAGTAATTTATTTGAACATTTTTAACACTAAATTTTATAACTGTGATGATGAAGTGATTGTGGAATATTGAAATAAAAGTTCAACTACTAAACTAAATTGACCTTGGCATTAAGTTTGCCGCTACATATATAACGTATAAACTATAAATAAGTCAACTCAATTTATCTCACTAAATCCATCTGTAATTTGACAGGAGGTTTCGGATCATATTAATTAACATCATATTAAAATACAGTACAGTTGTCGGTTGCCGCCCTTGGACGCAATTATGGACATTTAAATTATTATTACATAAGTTTCCAGTCTTTAAAAAAAGTGTAAGCTCGTTTCTTGAAAGACCCCACGTCGTATCCGCTTGGAAGAATCGCCGCTGGGAGCTCATTCCACAGGATGGTGGTACGTGGAAAAATTGCGCGAGTAACGCACACTGGCAGATCGCCAACTATCCAAATGATGACATGAAATTTTAAATTTTGGCAAGAAGTGCGGTGATGGAATTCAGCAGCTGGAATTAATTAGCCCAAAAATTATTTGCAGGCTTAGCGCAATAAGCAAGTAACTTATCAGACCTAAACGAACCTCAGTATCAGTAGTAGAGTGTAGTCACGTCTTGCGATGTAACACAGGCTAGAAAACAGAAGCCGTGATACACGGAGCCGCACTGGATGTTGTTGACCTGCACTTTTAGGTGGCTATGTTATGTTAGATCAAGAGAATACTTATGTAAATAGTGCTTATGTATTCAGTTGTCTCACTCGGCCCGGCGCAGGGATGTCAGCGCGCGAGTATTTGAACAGGTTTAGTAAATATGAAAGACATTTTGCGACAACTTCAGAACTTTGAAGTCTATCTATCATATTATAAAATTATAATTGTATCATATTATGTTTCTACTGTCAAATTTTCAAAAATCAAAGATATTTAGAATCAAACTACTCAGATCAACTAATTAAGGGCTTCTGAAACCAAATTGTTTGTTTGTTCGGGCTTAACGCAAAAACCAGCAGGTAAATATTGGTTAAACTATTACAGACTTAAAGGTATTATTCAGACTTAAATATTGCGGCATGTTTCATCAAAATTGGTTCAGTAGAATTGAAGATACAGCTTACACATTTCCCGTTTTAGTAGCCGCTGTTAAAGTACGAGAGGTCATGTAAAAGTGGTTATTATAAATCTATAATTGTATCGGGATTTCCCATGTAGCAGAAAACCGACATACACGCGGGCGGAGCCGCAAGCAAAAGCTAGTTAATAATAATAATCTTTACTGCGGTATAAAATAGTACACTTCATTACATTTACCATAATAGTATACATACTATAATAGTACACTTCATTACATTTACCATGGATACATTTACACATACTAAGAATACAAAAACCAAGGATTCGCTGATTTTTAAACCAGGCTGGGCCCGTGACAGAAATCAACACTCTTCACAGCGACAGTCATACATGTAGTTGTTAAATATGTGAAGGTACTTGCGTGTGAGCAGTACTTATTCAAATTTATAATTTGAAATACACGAGATTGTTGTGGGACAGCTCCCGTGCGTGCGTAGGGTATGTATGTGAGTGCGTGCGTGCATGTATATGTGTGTATATACATATATACACCAGTGAGTTGTATAAATACATTAGGAAACTAAATTCCAAAGTTTTTCAGTTTCTTCCTAATCTAAGGCAAATATGATTGAATTAAGTTGTTTTTATAGTTTACGAAAAGGAACAGTATTGGTGACAATTATAAACACTCTCAACGACGCAGGAGCCCTTAGGGGTCATGTGCGTTGCCAGTCTTTGACATTTCAAATCTTGTATAATTGTAACAATAAGTCAAAGCCACAGGTAACTACAAACTACAAAACGAAAACTTACAAGTCTGCTGAACCCCGAAAACACCACACCCTTATTGTATGAGCGTAAAATTTCCGGTTAATACCAGACGTGCTATACCAACATTCAAGAAAGTCACTCACCAATCTAAACCTTTTCGATGGAGTTTCACACAAACAACTAATGATGGACAGAATTATTTTTTATTCAACGTCTGTCCCTCTGGAAGAAATTCAGGGTGAACGTCACGACTGTAATCAAAGAAAAATAAAAAGTAAAAAAAAAATTACAATGGAAATTACATCTGAAGGCGAGTTTCGTTGTTAGAAATTGTTAAAAGTGAATTTATATGATAATTTTCCTCGTAGTTATAGTATAAAGTACTATGAATCACTCGAGATAAAGTTCAATTTCCAAGTTTGAGTGTCACATTTCACCCAAGTCATTGATCGGCTACTTACCTTGATGAACAATCTACTATAAATTTTCCGATAACACCAAAAACGCAAGTGATAATGGTATTAAGGCAATATACTTAACCGAATGGGCAATGAAATGATCTAAATGAAGAACAGAATGAGAAAATTAAAAAGAAAATAAGAGCCGGCACACATGGCGCGGCGCCACGGAACGTTAGCGGCGCAGTTCGTCTAGTTAATTTATCGCCCAGAGGGGTCCCCACTTACGGCGGCTTCCGGAGACGTCTGATGCTAAAATTTAACCTACTTTTGAATCCGACGCTATTTTCTTTCAAGAATTAAAGTGTTTAATATGTGACGTTTTAGCATTATGTTGTCTTTAATAGGACTGAGGACTGGCTCCGGTAGTCTCCTCACGTAATGTAATCATTAATAACAAAAAAAAATTAGCGCTGTCTCTCTTTTGAGTATATTTAATTTTTGTATGCTTTTCTAGATCAACGTATTTTTATTTTTGATGGGGTCACCTCAAAAGTAAGCTGTGCTCATGCTGTCTCATTCAGTCTTTATGCGTTGTACACATATATTAATATGAAATAATTTTAGTTATATCAAATAAACTTTTTCTTTATTTTTGTTTTGTACGAAAAGTGCCTAACGCATACCGTTATGCCACAACATAACGGTTATGTGAGGTTTCAAGTTTGCATCCACCAAAACCCGCACCCGCCTTTCTGTAGCCCGTCGCACCGGGCCGCGGAAGTCGCATGAGCACACATCCACAAGACGGACGGAGGTGACAGAGATACCTCAAAGATATTTCTTTTATACTACTATGGTGGCAAACAAGCTTATGGCCGTCTGACGGTAAGCGGTTGCCGCAGCCTATGTGCGCCTGCATCAGATATAATTATCACATGTGCGTTGCCGATCCTTGAAAAATCTATTTACTCTCCTCTTGAAGACCCTGCATTTTGGTCCTTCAGGAAAACCTCAGCATTAAGCTCATTCTACAATCGAAGCGTTCGCGGGAGAAAATTCCTCTGAAAATGCACTGTACACGACCATTAATTAAACCTTAACGGTGGCTACTAAAACGGAGATCAAGCTGTATCTTCAATTCTAATGTGTGAGAGTGAACTCCCTATCGATGGCGAGCGGTGCGACAGTAGAAGGTGGCTGCAGGCATCGCGTCAGACAACTCTTCAGAACACAACACACAGATGTATGTATGTCAGGGACCTTGTTTACCATTACTTTTATTTCCTATCAGTTGTTACAATTTTGAATTCATTTTTAATTCTTCTCTATGTTGTTACAGTCTTATTCTGAATTTACAATATTTATACGGGCGCTTTCCTATCCTTGGCCAGCATAAAATTTCCTGTTTATTTATATATTTCGGTATGAATATACCGAAATATTAAATTAGAAATATTAAATTATTAATAATAAATAATAATAAATAATAAAACCGAAATATTAAATTATTAATAATAAATTAGAAATTAAAACAAAAGAAAAATAAGATGAATATCTTATTTTTCTTTTGTTTTAATTTCTAATTTATTATAATATATTTAGTTTTATATTTTAGAGCCATTTCTCTTATTTGCCTTCTCAACGATCCCACGGCAAAATCCCATCAGGTACGGCCTGGTATCTTTTTCAGCTATCATTTTACACAATGAGTTCTTGGTCAATTTCATGTTTGTAACGGATTCCAGGTCGTACCTGGCGAGATCGTGCTGCGGACAGTCGAAGAGAAGGTATTCGATGGACTCTTCCTTATCGGGGTCACATTCGCAACCCGACTCGTCCGCAATCTTGAAGCGGTGCAGGTAGGCTGCGAAGCCTCCATGGCCTGTCATTGCCTGTGCTATCATTGTGTCCATCTTGATGTGTGACATACATCAGGGGAAAACGGAGGAAAAAAACACACAGATGTAAGTTAACAGAATGATGAATAATAACTGTCCGTTGATGCGATCCGAGTGCTCTCATTCATGCATATACAGACATGTCTTAGTGATGTTAGCACTTGGATATATTTTATAGATTAAAAAATTATACCCAGTATATCTTTGTACCCCATGTATGTACCCCCTACCGTGTACCCCTCTCCCCCTACGTACTAAGGAATATAAATGGTACCTATTTACAATGTAGGTTCTCTAGAACAAAATAACATTAAATCTTCTGGGCTCGTTTACAACGGGTGTGTCCATTTCTCATAAGCCTAATGCCTAAACCTTGTACACGACCGCATTACGAGTGAAATACGGGATAAGTAAGGATATATAATATTCAAGGCAGTTCAGAAGGTGCGCCGAGGAGAAGGCGTCGTGATCCGGTGATTATGCGGAGATTCAGATATACTCGTTACGTCCACACTTCTGCTGGTTTTGCTTCATTATTAATACTACCTTTGATTGATCTTAGGATGATAATTAAGGAATTGTATTAGCTATGCCCCCAAAATTACCAAGTTTTGGAAAAAATGAAGACCATTTCATTAATTTGGGCCATCTCAAAGAAAAAATTTATTACACATATTTAAATTGATTTATTATTTTTAATTATTTGTTTAAGGTCTTATAAAATTTGTGTATTAGTGGATTTAATGTTTAAGTCATTGTCTGTTAATCAACTTTTGAATAATGCTACGACAGTCATCATCGTCATCATCATCATCATCATCAGCCCGTGGAAGTCCACTGCTGGACATGGACCACCTTTGTCAAAAGAGAGATTTTCCATAATCTCCACGCGGGCGGAGCCCCGGGCAAAAGCAAGTATATAATATAAATAACTAAAATGATAAAGTGCTTCCCTCGTCCTACGTAGGTAGACAGACTGTCGTCGAGACGCGGGACACTATTATAAAAATCGGGACTGTCCCGAATGAGAATCAGAATGCGTGGCAACTCTGTATGCCTCACTGAGAATAAAACGACTTACAAGAACACTTGGTTTTATAATTATGAACACATAGATAAAGATTAGTGATTCTAATCCCGATAGAAACTCTAAAAGCTTTTAATTACCCGGGCAGTAGGCTAGTCAGTCAGCGGTGCTCTAAGCGCCGTCCACATCCAAATAAATTTTTAATAAGCATTATGTTGGCTCGAGGTCGGGACGGGCTGCGCCGCCATAAATAATTACATCATATTTTCTTTTGTCCGTCTTCTATAAATAAACAATAAATAATACTATTAAAAAATTGTTAAATGTCAAATTTTGTAAATCAAAGATATTTAAAAAAAACTACTCAGATCAACTAATTAATGGTTTCTGAAATTAAATATGTCAATGTTTGTTTGTTTGTTCGAGCTTCAAGCAAAAACAAGCATTTTGGTCAAACTATTACAATTTTAAATGTACTATTCCGATTTAATATTGCGGCATGTTTCATCAAAATCGGTCCACTAAAATTATGTATACAGCTTGGTCCATGTTTTAGTAGCCGCAATTAAGGTAAGAGAGCTCAAATAAAAATGGTTCTAAAACTTTTATATAAATTTATGATTGTTTCGGGATTTCCCGTGTAGCGGAATACCGACATTCACGCGGGGGGAGCCGCGGGCAAAAGCTAGTTAGTAAGTAAAACCATTTCATATAATTTCCGATACAATTAATTTTTAAGGAAGCGGTTATTTGATGTAGGGCTTTAGGAGGTTTTCAGTGAACAGTGCGGCGCGACATTTTTCACTACAATTAACTTGCGCCGCCATCTTCATCAAACCGTTGGAGTCCACTATTAACTACAGGCCTTCTCCAAAAAGGAAGGGAGTAGCAATATTGTTGACACACTTGACTGACTTCATGGAGACTGCGGTCGCAGTGATGATAGCCAAGCCATTGTTCTTCTTCTTTCATCCTGACATAATAATGTTGATGTAATGGGAGTTAAGATCATCGACTCCTATCTGACATCATCTACTTACCTCCGACAGTCCCAGTGATGAACAGTGTCATGTAGACACCAATCAAAATCCACTGTTTTGGCTGCTTCCAAAACTCGCAGGAGATCAGGTCAAAACTATATCTTACAATGGGCTACCTAGTACTGCTACTTAATCCTGAGCTATGTTTAAATGCTATCAACTAACTACGCTACTATCATCGCAATAGAATAGATTAGAATTTATTTCACGAAAATAGAGTGTCTCGAGTTCTTATAAGTAAATTGGTTATAAAGTACCATCTATTTATCTGATATGAATCAATATGTGAATTTTTTTATTAGAATTTGTATTACGATTGTCATAATATGTATGTATATTATTAATCAATTAAAACTATAACTAATTTTCTCTTTACTAGTAAATAAAACTATTTAACTCGGAAACACATTTCATCATAATTTGCAAATATTTTAACCACAGAACAAATGTTCTGTGATTTTAACACAGTGAATATTCTTTCAGAAATGTAGTAATATTTGACATCAGAAAAGAAAATCTTGTCAACACATTCACTGGCGGACGAAAAAGAGATGCCTGTTCGAAGATAATCGGACGAATTTGACGAATGTACTAGGGTTTGCTTAAAGCTCATAAAAACCATAGTAAAAATGATATTTACATAATTCGATAAGTAACGTATTAATCATCTTGTAATTAAATTAAACCATTTATAACGTATTCTAGATTTAAGTAAATTATAATCTTGGGAACCAAAAAAAATTTTTTTTTTGTTAAATTTAGTTGTTCGGATAGGAGTGGGTGGTACTTTTGTAATGGCACGGCCCCACTCGGATCCGAGTGACAGGCAGTAAATATGTTTAACGGTTTTTGCGGCAACCAATGCAAAAGATGTAGTCAAGGTGACATACAGCCTGATCGTGCGAAAGAACGTTAAGCATTACGCGGTAAAACAACGCCAATACCGTATAATTCTGGCAGAAATTTATGTGAAAATACTTAGACATACATATTCATTTGGAACGGAAACGATCCGGGACGCGCAATAACTGTAGCCGCAAATTACTCCGAGGGCTGCCCACGTTGAGGTCGTAAAATTTCAGAGCCGCGGAATCAGTCCCGGATTGGGGCGGTTAGCGTGCGAATTTGAGTTGTGTAACGGAACGGCGTGGTCGATATATTGCAGAAGAGTGCTTACTTTTCGTTAATTTTCATTCAATATTAATGCAAATAGAAGTTGATGTTCTTAATTATCTGTGTAGCCAATTTACGTAGGAATATTATGGAGATTTGTTGGCAACCCGAGTGAAGTGTCACTTCCAGTTTTATTTTAACGTTATATATTAACTAATATATGTATTGTGATGTTTAATATATATATTTGGTGTTGTTTTTTTGTATTAATAGTCAATAATTGTCAACAATATTGAAACTGATATAAAACTGTGACTAACATAGCAAAGTAACCGTATTTTTTCAATGCAATAAGCCTACGGATATCTTGCCCAGTCAATATATTAATGTGATAATTTTCGGATTAACGTCAAAACTTCCAAGAAGCAGGAAAATGTGATGCATCAGCATTTTATTGTTAAATTGACGAAAGTATATATTAAAACGATGACTTGGCTTAAAACAAGATACCAGGCCATAAAATACAATAAAAAAAAATAAGAATATTATAATTTAAGCATAACTCTAAGATTTAAAAATGGAATGAAACTTCGATATAATAACAAAATATTATTTTTTAAATTTAATCTGGAACGCTTTTATTAGTTGTACTTAATTATTTATTCATCGGCCAGTGTTGATATTACCAGACATTAGGATTTTAATGGTGTTGTTTTTTTTATATGCTTTGATAGCAAATTTTCTCTTTCGATCGATGTTGGTGTATTGTTTGTAATGGTTTCTGGACGCCGCGACATGAATATTATTCGTTATCTAATCTATACTAATATAAAACTGTTAAATGTAAAATTTTCAAAATTTAAAGATATTTAAAAACAAACTATTCAGATCGACTAATTAATGGCTTTTAAAACCAAATCCGCCAATGTTTATTTGTTTGTTCGAGCTTTACGCAAAAACCAGATAGTAGATTTTGGTCAAACTATTACAGTCTTAAAGTTACTATTCCGACTTAAATACTGCAATATGTTTCATCAAAATCGGTCCAGTAGAATTGATGATACAGCTGTTTTAGTAGCCACCATTATGGTACGAGAGGTCATATAAAAGTGGTTTCTAAAGCCTTTTATATAAATCTATGATTGTGTCGGGATTTCCCATGTAGCGGAAAACGGACATTCACCCCGACGGAGACGCGGGCAAAAGCTAGTATATAATATTATTACGACGACTAATCGGTACAGTAGCAGTGACCCTGCTTTCCGTGCCAATTAATCCTGGGTTCAAATCCTGGTAGGGACACACTGCGTGATGAGCACAAATATTTGTATCGGTGTCTTGGACGTATTTATCTATTTACATATTGTACATATGTACATACATACACTCACGCCGATATCCCGTAAGGGTAGGCAGAGACTATAGTATATAGTGCATACATACAGTCACGCCTCTTTCCCATTGGGATAGGCAGAAACCATTTCTTTCCACCTGCTACGATCGTTAAATGTAGCAGAGTGGCTATCCGAAGCCCACATTTCGCCCCCGCGGGCAACGAAACGTGTCGGGTGGCGAACCGCGACGCCGCCATTTTATAAGATTAAAAATGTTAAAGTTCTTCATTATTTTCTCGTGAATTAATGAAGAGGAAAAGAAAAAGGATGAGGTAAGAAAGGTATATTGAGCAAGGAATATGGAATTTTGGAATAGGATATAGGATACTACTATCTCGGAAGGAGCAGGAAAAGACAGTAGTAGCTCGGGGGACGGGGTTCGCTTACCGGTATACTTAAGTCTATTCACCGGACAGGCTAAAAGACTAAGTACTCCCTGACCTTACATATTGTATTTATCTATATAAGTATGTATATCGTTGTCTAGTACCCGAAATAAAACAAATCCTAGTTTGGGACTAGATTTATATGTGTGGAAGTGTCCTGAATGATATTATTAAGTACCAAATATAGTGGAATGGAACAGCGCGAGGCTCCTATACCAAATAATTGACTGTTCCAATTCGCTGGTTTATACTTCAAACGGATTACCGCTCATACACATGAATGAGAGAGCGGGCATTACATGAATTGGATTCATTTTTTCTTGACATCGACAGAATGTACGTACACGCGAATTTTTATATATATATGTATATAATAATAATCCAATAATTTATCGTTCGGTTATTGCTGACAATAATTTATTTATGTATACATATTTTGAAACTTCGGAATTATTAGTTCTTTTTTTTTACATTATTTAAGCCAGTACTTGACTACAATCCCACCGAATGGTAAGTAGCGATGTACGCTAGGGTGCTGAAGCGTACTAGCTTAATAAAAACCTGTTTATTCTTGTCTTGTCTCTGAAGAACCCCGACATTGATTGCCATTGAGTCTGAGGAGCAACCTCCTACGACAACATGCAGAGAACGTTCCCTCGGGAAGTCTTTACTCCAGGAAATACGCTGTTTGTGTCTATCTCTTATCAAATTATTATAGTTAGCCATTTGGTTTTGGTTATTTAGGAAGAATGATTGAGATTCGATTGACGAAACGATTATACCGGGCAAATGTGAGTGGAAGTGTCGGAAGAGGGCGCCCAGGAAAAACTTTCCTTTGATCAAATCAACCACTTGTTTTAAAAAGGTCAACTTAGCACCCTTAATCAACGAAAGTGTATGAAAAGATGTATGGGAGACGAGAGAGGTGTGTCAGGATCGTAGTATGTGGCGAACTGTGGTCTCTGCCTACAATTATGGGATACTAGCGTGAATGTATGTGTGTATCTATAATTAGCCATAAGCATAAGTTTGAAGCGGATGTATTTTCGAGGATGTACTCACAAGTGAAAGGTGTCTCCCGGCTGCCCTGTCAGCGCGGCGCAGACATAGGGGCTGGACGGCTCTTACACGCTGTCAGCCCACCCGGCTGGAGCACCGACTGAAACCCGCCGCCGCAGGCCGCCGTCACGGCATATTTATGAGTAAAACTTAAGCCGGCCGCTCACTAATTTCATTCAGATATCATAAATATTATAAAATCATAAAATTTATAAAATTTATTGAACGTGCGTCAATAGAAATCATAATCTATCTATTATCCATTACTATTATTAAATTGTTAAATGTCAAATTTTCAAAAATCAAAGATATTTAAAAACAAACTACTCAGATCGACTAATTCAGAGCTTCTGAAACCGAATCCGTCGATGTTCGTTTGTTTGTTCATTTGTTCGAGCTTCACGCAAAAACCAGCGGGTAGATTTTGATTAAACTGTTATAGTCTTAAAGGTACTATTCTGACTTAATTAATAGAGCATGTTTCATCAAAATCGGTCTAGTAGAACTGAAGATACAGCTTGATCCCTGTTTTAGTAGCTCTCGCTTTGGTACGAGAGGTCAAGTAAAGGTGGTTCCTTGACTTGTTATATAAATCTATGATTGTGCCCGGATTTCCCATGTTGCGAAAAACCGATATTCACGCGGGTGGAGCCGCGGACGAAAGCTAGTTAACTATATTTATGAGTTTTGGTGGCAACCCGAGTGAAGTATCACTTGAAGTTTTATTTTAACGTTTTATTGTGATGTTTAATATATAAATTTGGTGTTGTTTTGTGTATTCACACATTGAATTCCGATTTCTATAGAGAGGTTCATCTCTGTGGCCATGTTTTTTAATGGCCTGCTCTCCTGTGGCCATGTTTTTAATGGCCTGCTCTCCTGTGGCCATGTTTTTTAATGGCCTGCTCTCCTGTGGCCATGTTTTTTTTTCTTTGGAATAATTAGAATACCTAGAAATAATACTTTATTATTATTAGTCGACGGCTTAATGCGGCCTACAAACTAAATTGAAGTGTGATACGGCGCCGTGTGCTCGGCCTCCGCGCTCTCCACGGCGCCGTGTGCTCGGCCTCCCCGCTCTCCACGGCGCCGTATGCTCGGCCTCCGCGCTCTCCACGGCGCCGTGTGCTCGGCCTCCCCGCTCTCCACGGCGCCGTGTGCTCGGCCTCCGCGCTCTCCACGGCGCCGTGTGCTCGACCTCCCCGCTCTCCACGGCGCCGTGTAGTCGGCATTGAATGTGTAAATCGTCAATAATCGTGAAAAATACTGAAACATTGGAATAAAACTGTGACTAACATAACATTACATAGGTATTCGTCGGATTGACTTCACAGCTCCCAAGAACCAATAAAATGTGACACACCGATATTTTATTGTTAACTTGAAGAATATTGTGACTTGAAAATTTATACACTCGACACTGGCAGAAATGGCGCGAATTCGCAGCCAATTGCCAGTATGGAAAATAAAAGAGTACTATATTCATGTAATAACCATACCGATACGTTGCTCCGTCGGTATAGGACGGAGAACAAACAACAAGCACACTTCAATATTACTAAAATATACATCTATACAATGTAGGTCAGGGAGTACTTAGTCTTTTAGTCTGTCCGGCAAATAGACTTAAGTATACAGGTAAGCGACCCCGACCCCCCGAGCTACTACTGTCTCTTCCTACTCCTTCCGAGATAGTAGTATCCTATACCCTATAGTCCTTCACCTAAATTCCATATTCCTTTCTCAATACACCATTCCCACCTCATCCTCTTTCCTTTCCTTTCCATAACGCCGTGGGAATGCAATGAGGAACTTTAATACTTTTGAACCTTAAAAAGTGGTAGCGTCGTGGTTTGCCACCCGACACGTCTCATTGCCCGCGGAGGCGAAATGTAGGCTGCGGACAGCCACTTTGCTACATCAAACGATCGTAGCAGGTGGAAGGAAGTAGTCTCTGCCTACCCCAACGGGAAAGAGGCGTGACTGTATGTATGTATGTAGTATGTACTGTGGTCTCTGCCTACCCTTACCTTGGATGGGATATCGGCATGAGTGTATGTATGTACATCTATACTATTATAAAACTGTTAAATGTCAAATTTTCAAAAATCCAAGATATTTAAAAACAAACTACACAGATCGACTAATTAGGGGCTTCTGAAACCAGATCCGTCGATGTTTGTTTGTTTGTTTGTTCGGACTTCACGCAAAAACCAGCTGGTAGATTTTGGTTGAACTGTTAGAGTTTTAAAGGTACTTTTTCGATTTAAATACTGCGACATGTTTAATCAATATCGGTCAAATAGGATTGAAGATACAGCTGATCCCTGTTTTAATAGCCATCGTTACGGTACGCGAGGTCAAGTAAAATTGGTAGGTTGCTTTTTATTTAAATGATTTATGATCGATTCGGGATTTCCTATGTAGAGGAAAACCGACATCTACAAAGACGGAGCCACGATTAAACTAGTAATAAAATTAAAGTACCAATCGTTTCCTCAATCAAGCGCGCTTATCAGACTTTCTTTGTGTTCCTGTGTTCCCTCCGGACAGGATTACCTGCTCTGCAATACGTTCGTCCACATTAGGTAATTTGTGGTATTGCGGTAACATTTAGTTCTAGCAGCCGAACTAATAGACTTAATTAGTTGGTGTAAGCTGGTTCCCGAGCTTAACATTCGACTCATTCAATCTAATTCATTCATTCTGTCCTTTCTTGGAAATATGGATGAAGAACATAGATTTTGTAAAGTCTTTCTTTCATTTTAAATTCTCTTAATATGCACACACTTTAATAAAATCCAAATTTCATCTTCGTATAGTTGGGTCGGAAAGAAATTTTGTGATACGAACCTTGGCAGTCTTATCTTTTTGTATCTTATTCAGTCTCTCTATTATAAATCTTATTGTAAACAGTCTTTTAATCCCCATCCCTCAACCAGCTTTGATAGAACCAAGATAAAGGTATGCCGACGCAAGATCACAACTAATATATTAGGATTTGAATCATTTGGTTCAGCTCGATCTACAATTAACATTGGACTAATATCCAGTCTGCTGTGTGGAACTGGATTAATAATAGCGTCACTCCATCTCTTCCAGTGGGTGCTGTGAGAACCGGCTAAAGGATGTACCAGTATAGTGGACAACAACGTTATCTTGTTATTCATTCNAGCTGTGTGGAACTGGATTAATAATAGCGTCACTCCATCTCTTCCGGTGGGTGCTGTGAGAACCGGCTAAAGGATGTACCAGTATAGTGGACAACAACGTTATCTTGTTATTCATTCAAAATCTACTGCGATTTCAAAGACGCTTGGCAAGCGTGGCAATTATGACAAATCCCTCCTTTTTAAGGAGAATTAACTGCCACGGTAGTGGTGGAGTAGTTTTAAAGACGGCTTACGATCGAAGGGTCGTGGGTTCGAATCCCGATCCCCCGTACCACTGAGTTACTATTTGTAATTCATGTACGGTCTACATTGTAGACACCGATGACGGAGAAGGAAAACTTCGTGAGGAAACCTGCATGCCCGCATGGGTGTGTGAAGTCTACCAACCCGCATTAGGCCAGCGCGGTAGACTACGGCCTAATCCCCCTCCTGATCAGGGGAGTGCTCCTGTAGTGGGGACGATATGGACTGGGGATGATGATGATGAACTGCCACGCTCTGTTGATGATAATGATGATGTCCAGTAATGAATAATAGATTTGATAAAGTTCACAACTACGGCCGGTGTGAAACCTGCACGAATACATACAAGTAGAATATGTTCGTAATTTTGTCCTGTACTCAGTTTAACGACAGAATGCAATATACAAATCACTTCAGACTACTACGTGAGAGTGACTTTTTATGCTAAACCTCCAGAATATCACTTAAGTAGTGTTCTTAACTAACTGTGAATTACATATGTACAACACCTATTTGTGCAGTAAACGATGAACAATTCAAAGTCCAAAATCTGTCCCCGAGATAAGAAAATGTAAAGTTACAATGAAAGACAACCATTTCTCAGTGAGCGTCGGGAGGTCTTCCTCAGGAGTCATATACCCAGCCTATATATGTCCCCCGTACAAGGGCTCGGACCGCCCCTGATCAGGAGGAGTATTAGACCGTAGTCTACCACGTTGCCCTAGTGCAGGATAGTGCAGGTTGGTAGACCCCTCAGCGCTCATTAAAAGTAAATTCGACTTCAATTTCTGTTGTGAAGGGAGCTTCGGAAAGAGACTATGGCAACCTACTTCACTACATAGTATCACACATCCTTAACAGATGGCGCAGCTCTTGAGTAACGACATTAGAAGTCTGAATCACGCTAACGAAGTTTGATGAAGTTTGATGAAGCGACTTAGCGTATATACAACGTCCCGACATCTACAGTCGGGGCGGCGGCAGGCCCCGCCGGACAAAACCCGTCTGGTCGGAAGATCTTCCCTTTTCCGATACTGCCACTGCTGACACACTTCGACCCATAACTGTTGACGTGATTATCAACGTCATCACGGGTGTAATCATTTCGCTACAGACCACGGACACATCTACCTTTTAATTTGGTCGAAAACTTGATAAGTACTCGCTGATATAATCAACGATGTAAGTGGTGATGTTGAAGGTGATGGTGATAGTTGGCCTACACCCATGTCCTTATTGTGATTGGAAGCAATATATTAATGAACACGATTTCGTGAATTATTCAAATGTGAAATGGCAGAATCGTTCAATAAATCAGAATTTATTATATTTTTGTATTCATGAATTACATTTTATTAGCTCTTATTAACCTGTATTGTATTCTATATGTATTTATTTGTATATAACATTTATTTATTAGTGTATTATATAATTTTTTTATTATATAAGTCTCATACCCGTTTATTTTACATCAGTTACTTCACCTACCTTATGTAATGTCAGCACCGTCTAAAGGACGAGTCGAAATGCCTCAGGCATTATGTTCGCCCGTATGCCGTTAGTGTATGAAGTATAAATAAATACATTAGCGTTGACCCATCGGAACCAGTTCAGTACTTTTTATATAATGTCGTAACATTATCATTATCAGATCAGCCCACAGACGTCCACTGCTGGACATAGGTCTCGTCCAATGATCGCCACTCCGAGCGGCCGTGAGCCACCTGCATCCACCGCCCGCGACCTTCATCATTTCACCGGTCTACCTAGTCGAGGGTCATCGAGGGTCGACCCGCAGTACGGCTACCAGTTCGGACGCGTCACTCCAACACTTTATGGTAATGTATCATATTTCGTAAGATATATAATATTAAAACAATTATGATGTACTATAGTGTAGAAGTGTTTCTCAATTAATTCTTTTTGTGTGTTTGAATTGAATTAAGAGACACGGTAGGGTAGTCAATACGTCTGAGGTTCGATCACTACCCGAAAAATCTAACACAATAATTCGGACTTTAAATTCTAACATTTGTACGTTTGGCAAAGTGAGTAAGTACACTTTGGAAAGTGTGCTCAGGAATGATTCGATATAATTCCTCCATCTCCCTTCACCATCGGAGTATTAGACGCACGTCGAGCTATCACCCTTACCTCGTAGACATCCCTGCCACCCGCACGAAGCGATTTGCTTCCACGTTCATAGTACGTGCAGCCAAAGACTGGAATAGTCTTCCTGCGTCAGTATTTCCGTCCGGTTATAAGTGTCTTTAAGACAAGAGTAAATAGGTTTTTATTAAGCGTTTTTTGCATTTTACCACCCTACGTAACATCGCCACTTACCATCAGGTAGGACTGTACATACATACATACATACACTCACGCCCTTTTCCCTAGCTCTCCGGCGGGGAATCGAACCCCGGTCTCCCGCGTTATAGGCGGATATACTGACCACTATACTACCGAACAATTGAGGTAGGCAGAGACCACTTTTTTCCACTTGGTACGAGCAAGGTGGCTATCCGTAGCCCACTTTTCGCCCCCGCGGGAAACGAGACGTGTCGGGTGGCGAACCACGACGCCGCCATTTTAAGGTTCAAAAGCGTTAAAATGCCTCATTGCGTTCCCACGAAAAGGAAGGAAAGGAAAGATTACATTACATACATACATTCACACAATTACATATATACAAAACAATATAAACCATGTAAAACCAGTGTTATTTACTTCTTAATACACAAACGATCGTTTAACATTTTATATATACGACTAGCTTTTGCCCATAGCTCTCCCGCCTGAATCTCGCTTTTCTGCTAAACGGGAAATTCCGAAATAATCATAGATTTATATAAAAAGCCTTAGAATTTTTACTTGAACTCTCATACCATAACGGCGGCTATTAAAACAGAGATCAAGCGTATTTTCAATTCTCCCGGACGAATTCTGATAAACCATGCCGCGGTATTTAAGTCGGAATAAGACTGTAACAGTTTAAACAAACAAAGAAATATCGACGAATTTGGTTTCAGAAGCCATTAATTTCGTTCTGAGAAGATTTTTTTTAAATCTTTGATTTACAAAATTTGACGTTTAACAATTTTATAGTAGTATAGACTCTCAATCCAAATGTTGAACCTGGTATGAATGATTATTATGACAAATTTTTTCGATCGATTACTTATCCCCTTTCAATAACCCCACAAAACGATTACCCATAGGGTGAACGCATCAATCAGTGTCCGCTCGAAATCGTTCAATAACCCATCAATGCTAAATGTGCCAAGTGAGCAGGGTGCGTGCACCAATCCCCGGTTACACGTATACATACGTACTGTGCACAGTGAGCATACAGCTCAGATGAGATACATCCCCTGTAGACAACCCACGTTGCACATAGTACCACACATCCTCAAAAGATGGCGCCACTCTTGAATGATGATGTTGTCGTACAAGACTGAATCACACCGATAAAGTTTGATAGCGACTTAGCGTATATACAATCCACAAGGGATTCAATTTGACATTGATATCAAATCGATGACAGTTAGTAATATTTTTTTATTCATCTTCGTGCATTTAAAGCTTAAAGTGACTGCTAACAAGAGATTGATTGAACGAGAATGAACATTTACAGCACAAGCCGACCTGTATGTGTGCCTGACTCATGAATTCTCCATTGCAAGTTCCATTCGCATCGCACTGCCGTGCTTAACACATCACAGCGTTTATTATTGTCCCGCTTTCAAGTCAAACCACCGACAATGCCGAACGTCTTGCAGGGGGGTGAAGTGGCGTGCCCCTCTCCCTCGAGACTGGGGGGAAGCTTAAGGCGGGACTACAGCGCTCGCAACGCTGGAGCAAAAACGGTCGACGTCGATAAGTTTGTGTTTTCATGTTATTTCTTTTTTTGTAGCTCTGCCGGGTATTAGTGGTTCAGTTTTGAGTTGTTGAATCTTATTTTTATTTTACAGTGCATTTTGTACGGGTAAAATATTCAGTCGTGATTTAATGTTCACCGAATTAATTACAATTAAAACTATACCTTATTACATTCAATTTGAGTCTCTGTCACACAATTTAATGGTTATTATGGAGAAAAATTATTGCTGTTTGGCGTCGGTCCATCTCTTCCCATAGGCGCTGTGAAAACCAGCAAACGTATGTACCGGGATAATGGGTAGTAGTGTTACTCATCAAGTTATTGACGTGTTAGATATGTTGGTGATGGTTGAGTAATATGATAACGCTGCTGCCTATTATCCTGGTACACCGCTCAGCTGGTTCACACAGCACCCACGTGGAGAGCTGAAGTGACGCTATTATTAAGCCGGCGCCACTGATCATTATTATATATCCAACTGTTCAAGTCACGACACTCTCCTTAACCGTTCACCGCGCCAGTTGTCACGGAGAAGTCCCAAGTGGTCCGGGACAGTATATACATACACTCAGGCCGTTATCCCATAAGAGTAGGCTGAGACCATAGTACATACTATATGTACACACATACAGTCACGTGTCTTTCCCATTTGGATATGCATCCACCTCTTTTTATCTATTACGATCGCTTAATGTAGCATGTGGCCATCCGGAACACACATTTCGCCCCCGCAGGCATGGAGACATATCGGGTGGTGAATCACGACGCTGCCATTTTATAAGATTCAGAAGTGTTAAAGTTCCTCATAGTGTTCCCACGAATATAAAAAATAAGGAATATGGGATTTGTGGAAAGGACTATACTACTATCTCGGAAGGAGTAAGAGACGGTAGTGGCTTGGGGGTCGGGGTCGCTTACCCGTATACTTAAGTCTATTTGCCGGACAGGCTAAAAGACTATATAATTCAGTTCGTCTGTAGTCCAAGACAGTGATGTTAAAATAACCGTTTACGGTTATATGTAACCGATGCGCCAACCCGACTGCCGTTGTAATAATTAAAGAGATAAAACATCTTGTTGAATAGACATGGCGATGAACTATATGGCTTTGGATAAAATCGTATGACTTGGAGTACACCACTGATAACCGAATTGGTCTCTTTATCACCATATTTAAGCCGGTACTTGACGACAATCCCACCATGGTTTGCTTGTTCAGACTTCATGCAAAAACCAGTGGGTAGAGATTTTGTTCAAACTATTACAGTCTTAAAGGTGCTATTACGACTTAAATATTGAGGTATGTTTCATCAAATCGGTCCAGTAGGATTGAAAATACAGCTTAATCCCTGTTTTAGCAGACGCCGTTAAGATACGAGAGCTCGAGTAAAAGTGGTTCTGAGGCTTTTTATGTAAATCTTTGTTTCGGGATTCCATGTAACGGAAAACTGATATTCACCCGGGTAGGGCCACGGGCAAAAACTAGTAGGAAATATAACCATATAATTAATAATAAAAATTCAGACAGTCAAACAGTTAAAATCATTAGTTCTAAGTTAAAGTAATCTCATTAAACTGCATTAAAATTACTCCCTCTAGTGCGCGACTGGGATCAGTAAAGTGCTATTTCGATGCTAACAAAAAGCTATCACGGAAAAGGGACAAATGGCACCATACTAACGCCAGTTAAGGTTAATTTTAATTAAATAATAAATAAGTGTTAATATAATTATTAACACTTATTTATTATTACTGCTACGAGCAAAGTAGTTATCTGTGGCCCACTTTTCTCCCCCGTGGGAAACGAGCCATGTTGTGTGGCGAACCAGGATGACGCCATTTTATAAGGTTCAAAAGTGTTAAAGTTCCTCATTGTGATCTCACGAAAAGGAAGAAGAACAAGGAATGTGGAGTTTGGGATATAGGATAATAAAATACTATAGGATACTACTATCTCGGAAGAAATAGGGAAAGACAGTAGTTACTCGGGGGGGGGGGGGTTCGCTTACCCGTATTCTTAAGTTTATTTGCCAGACTGGCTAAAAGGCTAAATACTCCCTGTCCTATGCTTATCTAAAGGTTATATAATTCACTAATAATTAGATGTTATATACAACTACATAAATATAAGATACAAAATAAGCTAATACCATAAAAGTAAAATATAGATAGGTAGAGATAATAATACTTTATTGACACACGAAAAACAACTAATCACAGAAGAACAAAACAAATATAAGGAGTGTTACAATAGGCGGCGTTATCATTAAAATCAATCTCTATCAGGCAACCTTTGGACGACCTATTTTGACTAATATAATAATGAATACACAATCATAATAAACTCTGGTTTAAGGTTCGGTGCAACTCACCCCGGCGCGATACCCCCGCCACGGTGGCAGGTTACAGAAGGTTTCCAAACTCGAGTTATTTTCCTTCCTGCTGGGGAAACTCGAACGATCCTAATGTCTGTCTTTCACAGAAACGTTTCCAATAAAGAAATCAAAGTCAAACTGAGGACGAATGACGTGTGTTCGAGCGGGCGGGTGAGCAAACGACGCTCGATATCTGTCTACATTTTAATTAATTTTTTAATTAAACAAATTTAAAAAATGTGCTCAAATCGACTAATTAAGGGCTTCTGAAACCAAATCCATCGATGTTTGTCTGTTTGTTTGTTCAAGCTTTACGCAAAAACCAGCATGTAGATTTTGATTAAATAGATAAAGTCTTAAAGATATTATTTCGACTTAAACACTGCGGCATGTTTTATCAAAATCGGTCTAGTAGAATGGAAGATATAGCTTGATCCCTGTTTTAGAAGCCGCCGTTGAGGTACGAGAGCTCAAGTAAAAGTGGACTTTAGGCTTTTTATATAAATCCATGACTTTTTCGGGATTTCCCATGTAGCGGAAAACTGTCATCCACGCGGGCGGAGACGTGACCAAAAACTAGTTTTATATAAATTTATGATTGTTTTGAGATTTACCATGTAACCGAAAATCGATATTCACGGGAGCGGAGCCGCGGGCAAAAGCTAGTATTATATATTTTACTAACTTTTGCCGGCGGCTCTTGAATGTCGGTTTTCCGTTATAAGGGAAAGACAAAAACCAGTTTTACTTAAGCTCTTGTACCTTAACGGCGGCAACTAAATAAAGAATCAAGCTGTATCTTCAGTTCTACTAGACCTACTTTGATGAAAGATGCTGCAGTATTTAAGTCGAAATAGTACCTTTAATATTGTAATGGTTAGACGAAAATCTACCCGCTGGTTTTTGCGTGAAGCTCGAACAAACAATCAAACAAACAAGAACGGATACTTTCAGAAGCCCTTAATTAGTCGATCTGAGTGGTTTGTTTTTATAAAACATTGATATTTGAAAAGTTGACTTTTAACAATTTTATAATAGACTAAGACACACATGAGTTCGAAATATCAGAGGTGCATGCCATGGATTCGAATTTGAGATCTAATACTTAAGCTATCACTGTTTCTCTATGTTCTACCTACTCTATGTTCTACCTACTCTATACTCTACCTACTCTATAGATCTAATATTGGGCATTAGATATATATAAATATCCTTTATCGTATAATGTTTTTCTTAAATTCCATATTCCCTGCTTAATACACCTTTCCTACCTCACCCCTTTTCCTTTCCTCCATTAAGTCGTAGGAACGCAATAAGGAACTTTAACACTTTTGAACCTTATAAAATGGCAGAGTCATGGTTCGCCACCCGATACGTCTCGTTTCTCGTGGGGGCGAAAAGTATAGCCACTTTGCTGATTATAGCAAGTGGAAAGAAGTGGTCTCTGCCTACCCCAATTCTTCGGTAGTTGTCGGTAATGAAAAGGCGTGACTGTATGATTATATACATATACCCGTACATATATATGTAAATATACAAGATTCTGCTTGAAAGCACTCAAGTTCGCAGACAGGAAGTGATTTGGCTGATCAATCACCCACCGAAATATTCCAGGATTATGTTAGTCGTGAATATATTTATGTCTGTAATTGAAGAAATGAACCCAGTCAGTGGTAAACAACGGTGGCGAGACGTCTTTTTATGCCAATTCTAGGCGACTTCCCATAGATCCGATTGATCTACCTAACAACCATAAAAAACAGCGCCGTCTTTACAGTGACAAAAACAAGTGGATTACCTTTTAAAATAAATAACATTACAATAAAACATATACAAACATACAATCACGCCTTTTTCCCTGTCTCTACGGCGGGGAATCGAACTCCGTGTTTCCGCGTGAAAGACGAGGTTACTGACCACTATACTATCGAAAAATTGGCGTAGGCAGAGACCACTTCTTTCCATTTGCTACGCTCGTTTAATATAGTAAAGTGACTATCCGTCAACAATTTTTCTTCCCCGCGGGAAACGAGACATGGCGGGTGGCGAACCATGACGTCACCGTTCCTCATTACCGTCCCACGAAAGGAAGGAAAGGAAAGAGTGGGGTAGGAATTGAGCAAGAAATATGGAATTTGAAAAAAAGATTATAGAATATAGGCTACTACTATCTCGGTAGGAGTAGGAAGAGACAGTAGTAGCTCGGGGGGCCGGGGTCGCTTACCCGTATACTTAAGTCTATTTGCCGGACAGGCGAAAAGATCAAGCACTCCTTGACCTTAGACTAAGTACTCCCTGAACTAATGAAACGTATGCATTATTAACAGTTAGCTTTTATTAAAATTAAAATAAAATACGCCGTAATATATGTATATGTTATGTGTATTCATATATGTATTCATAGACCGCTGCGCATAAAGTTCATTGAAAATGATTAAGTCTTATAGAATCTTAGAGAATTTATTCTGTGAAATAGGTTACCTTGCGGTTATTCATGTAGGTACATATATTAATTCTTCGAATTTATCTTCCCATGACACCGTCCTATGCTGCTTATTGCCTCGTGGGACTTCTTTGATAGTATCTCAGTAAGGTTGAGTCCGCGGCCACACTTGATTCAATTTCAAAGTACACAGTCTTGGGTACTGGAGACCGCTTGTGTATGTTACTACGTGTACGAGTATGTATGTGTGTTGAACCATCTCAGTGATATTCTTCGTACGATAGAGTTACCTACAATATAGAAAAAGAAAGAAGAATATTTATTTTTTCTCACAAATAATTAAATACAAATAAGACATCACACAACAAAAAGACAGAAATTGGTCCCTGTCTCAGTTAGTGCTGCAGCTGTGTGCAGCGCTGGTATTCTGACAGGGCCGGACAGAGGTCACGACATGCAACCGAAAGATACATATATAAACATACACATACAAATACATCCATACACAGGTGCACATTTACACACTTACATATATACATACATGAATCTACTCATACATAGAATTATCCCCACATACATTAAACTCTCTTCCCTAAAGCTATATAAAAAAAAATTTAAAAATAAATGGAGAAAATCAAAATTCTAACAATTATCGATTAATATTGACTTGTAATTCTAAAAGACGAAGTTTATAATATGACCTAGAATTACCAGATTTTCAGACTATATAGAGCAAAACTAATGATCCAATCCTGATAAATATCCGACATCCGTTTTGTGACTATATTTTGTGCCGTATCGATTGAGAATAACGGGCATTCACCCCTAGAAATGAACTGGAAGAAACACGACATAATTTAGAAAATAATCAATAATGAATTAAGAAAAGTTAAAATCGATATTGTTATCCGATACTATAAAAACCACTTGGTTCGTTCAATTGTTCTGTTTTGTTGCTATTCACGGAGTATTGATTGTTAATTATAAAAGTGGTGTCCTTTACGGTAAAATTGGTTTATTTTTTAAATTAATAACAAATAACGTATTACCTCTACATATTGTTCTACTTTGAATAATAATAATTTAAAGTATTATAAAAAGGACGTTAAGGCAATTTTTCTCGGTTCGTTGTTGGGGGTCAATGCCCGTTACACAACGTATAGCAGAACTAGCTAAATACTTATGGCCTTATTCATAAAAATATTTACACATAGTTTAAGCTAATCTGTAGTTTGTCTCTTTTAGTCTTAATAAATTTGTAATGATATAGAAAGAGACAAACCACGTGTTAGCTTAAAGCAGGAATAAAATATTTTATGAATAAGGAGGTTAGTCTCTACGCCTTCCCACTGAACACCATAAAACACCGGGGGCTGGCCAGTAAAACCAGTGTTGCCATCACTAAAATAAATAAACCTGGCACTGGATAATACTTTGAACTGATGAACTCGTACAGTTTACAATAGCTATCTGTGCAGAGGTAATTAAATTGTGACGTCGCATCCGAACTGCCAACTAGTGGAGCGGAACGAACGATAATGCGAATGAACGAATGGAGATGTCAGTTTGCACGATTCGCGCCGCATCGCATTAGCGACGCAATTAGTCTCTTTGTAAAATCACTTTTTGGCAAAGTGAACTGAACTATTTAATTAATTATATTATTTATTTAATTAATTATTTGACTACGATCAAAATATTATCCTGTACACTAATAAACTGTAGGTATAATATTTTCTTTTCTTTATTTGATATATATTTTATGAATTTAATTTTAGTAAACTTCTTTTGCGTAGTTCTTTTGAAACCACTAGTAACTTCTACCTAATCGTTAGT
>WUAW01014954.1:309-11052 GCA_017165845.1 Thaumetopoea pityocampa | reverse complement strand
GAGCCTTGAATAGAAACTGCCTGCCTGTATTATGAAAAGAAAAAGAAGGAAGAAAAAGTGTTGTATTTTGTCAGGTAATGAACTATACAGCGCCAGGCGGAGCGCCGACATCGCCGCTGGTGTCGTCCCCGGGTGACAGCCGCGCCGCGTCCCCGCGCGCTCGGCGCCGCGTGTCGCGGGAGCGCTCGCCGCCCGGCCCGCCAGACCAGCCGCCGTTGCCGCACCAACTCGCCGCCAACTTCGACAACTTATCAATGGCTGAGGTACTACACTATGCGGCTTACTATCACTATGTGCCTATGAATCATTAAGCATTAAATACTTTCACACTCTATTTAGTTTTTTTGGAAACTAGCTTTTCACAATATCATGTTGCAATAATGGAATTGAATATTACTCAAACTTAGTTTCAGTTCTTTATGCAAAACTTTATTCTGATAGTGTCTTTTAACAATGTTATCGGAATGATACAAACATGCGGAGATAAATTTACGTATATTGTGAATATTATCTATACTATTATAATATTGTAAAACGTCATTCTTATTAACGTGCCTTTATAATCATAAACATCATTAAAAATATTACAAAAACCCAACTCAGATCGACTATTTAATACGTTAAACGCCACATCGATTTTACGTGCCGTTCCGTTCACGCCACAGTCGGCCGCCGAGCGCGCCCGGCTNAAATTTACGTATATTGTGAATATTATCTATACTATTATAATATTGTAAAACGTCATTCTTATTAACGTGCCATTATAATCATAAACATCATTAAAAATATTACAAAAACCCAACTCAGATCGACTATTTAATACGTTAAACGCCACATCGATTTTACGTGCCGTTCCGTTCACGCCACAGTCGGCCGCCGAGCGCGCCCGGCCCACCCGCCCGCCAAATTACATTAATGTTTTTAAGTAAGCACTGACCAAACAAAAACCCATGTCGCCTAAATAATGTTCGGTCTCACAAGTATGCAAGGACTGCCACGCGCGTGATGATAACACGAACAAAAGTCTGCCGCCTGAGGCCTGAACGGAAAGTCCTGCACCGGTCCCCAGGGACCGCGCAGCCCCTAGGGCGTGGCGCTTAACGCGTTAAGAGCTTCTGAAACCGAAACCATCTTTTGTTTTCTTTTGTTTCGTTGAGCTTTTTAAATATAATACATACGTATAATCACGTCTTTTCCCCTCGCTCTCTGGCAGGGATCGACCCCTAGTCTTTCCAGTGAACTGAACTCTAGTGACAGGCGGGGATACTTACCACTATACTATTGAAGAATTGGGGTAGGCAGAGACTACTTTTTTCCACTGGCTATCCGTAGCGTGCGTCCCACGAAAAGCAAGGATAAAACAGGTCCACCCAAACAGAACCTCGCATACTTAGGTAAGGCTAGCCATCGTCTTGGGTCTGGTCATGCGGCCATTGCCGCGGCAGCTACTAGCTTACTGGAGAGGAATGGAAAGGTGGTGAGGTATTCCTACCTAGCTTTCCAGCTGTATTGAGCAAAGAATTTGGAATTTGGGAAAAGGACTGTAGGATATAGGATACTACTATCTCAAAAGGAGTAGAAAGAGACTTTAGTAGCTCAGGGGTCTGGGGTCGCTTACCCATATACTTAAATCTATTTGCCGGACAAGCTAAAAGACTAAGTACTACCTGACCATATTTTATATTTTTAAATATAATATGAAGAATATAAGATGTAGTATGAAGAAATAATTCTTTATATAAAAATGAAAAAAGTAAAATCAAAAATCTTAGTACAAAAGTTGTTTGTTTTAATAGGCCAAGGCTGGTTCAAGTATCCAAATTTTCATAAATTTTCATTAATCCCAGTGTTATGTACATATATAATTTAATAATTGTATAATCATTGGGTGGTTGTTGACGCGATGGCGGTTGTATTGCAGCGCCACAGCATCGGCGATGAGCGGTTGCGAGAGCTGAGCGCGGCGCGCGGGCAACACTGTCGATCATTGGAGAAATTGAACGGCGTGCGGCGGCTGGCGGGGGCGTACTGCTCGTCAGAGTCTGGCTCGTCGGGCTCTTCACCGCCCGACACGCCGGCGCCGCCGCCGCGTCGTGCGCTCCCTCCTGTACCGTACCTGCCGTACCCGCGCCCCTTCGCGTACGCAACGCCGCCGCCCGCCTACCCCACGCCGCCACCACCCTTCGCCAACGGTGAGCCGCCGCCCTACGCCGCGCCAGCTCCATATGCCGGCTTTGTGTCCGTGTTATACGCGCCACCAAAACTGTCTTGTTGGAACTGTGGTGCGGCTGGCCACGCGGGCCACGAGTGTAAAGAACCCAGCATGGAGGAGATGACGCGCGCGGGCGGGTACCAGCTTGACTTCGGTGGGGCCGCGCCGGAACCCGCCGACAAGTAGTCTCGTCCGGCTCGTCTCTACACATAGTATCACAGTGTCAGGTAAATTTGTACATATTTACCCGGTCGGCCCGTCCGCATGTGTACGTACAAGGTGAGACGTGAATCCTCGCAAGATCCCGAACTATTTAATACATGTACAGAACGAGATATTCGGTAGATCTGTGCGTTAATATTGAGAGTAAAGGATCATTTGCATTAGGCCAAGCCAGATGCGATCCGAGCCAAAGATGCCATGAGCGAGACATGAAACAGTGCTAACATTTTATATGAAGCACTGAACATTTTATATGCTCGCACTTGGTTCACTAGTAAAAATCATCCCATTAAGGAGGATGCGCATTGATATGTAAAGTTTTAAGGATAATTGCACTTTCGATGTATTTAGTGGGATTGATGACATTCCATTGAATAATTATTTTAATTTATTGTTCTAGTTTGCCAATTACTATTTAATTATATGATAGAGTTTTAATGTGCCTTGGAATTACATTAATTAACAGAACTGTATCATAATCATAGGTGTATCACAATACTTTGCAGCATTATGACTTTGTATATACTGTCAATATTGGACCAACAACCATTTGTTTGTATGTAGTATATTTATTACTGATACTTATTTACCAATGAATTTTTAGTTATACTGGTTATGTGGTCTCTAATGTGTCAGAATAGGATTTTACTAAAGATTCCTATAAAAGTTAGACTGGCAATCAAGTTGTGTAGTTCAATCAAGCTCAGTGATATGAATTCTGTGTTACAATTAATAAAAAACAAATAACCTGGCATCGATCAGTGCAATGACTGACATCAGTGGTGTTATAATATCACTAAGATGTGAGCCATTACAACGATCAGTATTATACCAAAGCTATTGACACATCGGCAATCGCGATGTCGATTAAACGTTATTATGTACACGAATATTGATCAACGATATTAACTTCTTCGATCCTTAATTTTGTACCGATTGGACAATCCGATTGATGAGGGGCAAATGAAGAAATGGTTTTATCTATTTGAAAAATACAGCTTACTCATATATATATATATACATATATATGTATGTATATATATATGTATGTATGTATATATATATGTATGTATATATATATATGTATGTATATATACATATATATACTATAAAAGTTTGCATGTCGCATTGAAAGTGCAATTATTTGTAAAAATAAAACACAGCTCTCATAACGAATTTTGGGGAAATTCCAATTTACAGCAGCAGTTTACTTATTTATTAGCAGCTTAATTAAGATTAGTTTTTAAAATGCCCTAGTGTCAGGCCACGCGACCCGGCCGGTTAAAGACACAAACCGAATATATAGAATTTACAAAAGTGGTTTGGTTCAACAACGTTTGAAATAATTTTACTATTATTTGAATATTTGTGCCATACATTGGTGTATGATTATTATAATTTTAGTGGATATGTATTTAATAAATTTATTTAAGTGTTTGGACACAAATGTAGTAATTCTGCTGCAACACAATCTTACTATATTTAGACTATCTTTTCTAGCGCCAAACCGTAATAGCAAACATTTTTGTCTGATACCAACCTACATATCTGTCAAAAGGTACAAAATATTTTGCGTTTTCACGTATCTTTCTTAGTCGGCATGTGCCGAGGGCACGTCTAAATTTGTTAATATTGACGTGTCTAAACGAAGCTGACAGCGCCAAAACTTGTAACTATCTCGTTTTGGAGTTTGTCGTCAGAAAAAGATAGGGAGATTCAAAATTTAGTTATGTTCTGTTACAGCAGAACACTAATGAGTTTTAAAATTACAGAAAATACCATTCTAATGTAAGTGTGTGCATTAATAAATCAAACTTAACAATTTTCAGATTATTTTAATAGGAGTTACTGACATGGTATCAAAAAAAAAATTACTCTTAAAATCATGATAACTAAATTGGTTATAAATTTATTCATAAATTAGAATAGGAGAATGTGTTGTTTTCTTTTTTAATAAAATATAGTTCATGACAAATAGAGTGATTAAATCAATCATAATAGTACATTTACATTAGTACAAGATCAAAATGGCAATGACTTAAAGTTTGAGTAAGTGTAGATTTCATTTAAGCTCCCATTTTTTTTTAACTAGTGTATTAACTTAAGAGCAAATGTACTGTATTATTATTAGAATTTGTTTTTAATCACTATAATTAAATCATAATGTATCCATAAATTAAGATAATTAATGTCATCCCATATAAGTATTAGTACAGAAATAGACCTTAATATTATGAAGCGAGCTTTAGAAAGATACGGCTACGAATGTGCTGGTATCGGCTTATGAAGCATCGTCTCTATGATTCGTACAAATCAGTAGCTCAGTGCGACACAGGTAGCACTACAAAATTAGCCGATGTTTTGTCTTTCTAATTCTCAATGTATAACGTTTACTGCAGAATACTGTGGTTTTGCTGCTGATTACGTGTTCACGGAATTCCCTAAAATTCCCCGTTCTGTTAAATTTCTCGTATAAGGTTATGCGACATATTCAATATACATGATCGTAAATATAATTCGCTAAGTCCTAATCTGTTTAATATGCCATTTAAAGATGGAATGTGGTAAATTTTATACATAATAATGAATCGTTTCCTTTGTCCCAAGACTGATCTCTAATACTAGCTAATTATTGGGCTTTGAAAACCTAATATTTATTAATGTTCAAAACAATTGTGTCTCGCAATCCATCATACGGAACAGATTGGTCGATGTTCTAGAAGAATTAAAAGTTAGAGAGTTAAGATGAACGGGTGCTTGCATAAAGAAGTGGGTTTTAGATATAGTTAGGTGTGTGTTTATACCGAACAGTGTGAGTAACTACAGGCAAGGGTGATTCTACATATTTTAACTTGTTTCTTTATAATGTTTGAACTCAATCATACCTGTTACCGATGCACACCTATGGAAAGTGATCTGTATTTATAGGTAAATATCTGCACTTAATCGGTATCGTTCCTTACCTAACTGTATCTGGAACCCGCTTATAGGTTTACCATACAAGCACCATTATGACAGGCCACATGTCGATGTGAGTATACATAACGATGACGAACCAGTTTCTGCACACGTGTTGAACAAGGGATTATTTTGATCAAGCTCACGAATGCAATGCTCGTAATTAATGTTTGTAGTCATTGTACATAGATACAGGTATGTAAGAGAGTTGGCACGTCGCGTTTGATGTGTTCATATTTTGTAAATAGTTCAGTTTATATGAATTAGATATTTAGAGATTGAGTATATTTGTAAATTACTTTGTAATAATTTGAGTGTCCCTATAGAGCGTATTTGATTGTTTCTCTATGATCACTGTCACAAATCACAATTTGTAAGGTGCGGATGCATTTGGTACACAGTCTGTGGAAAATGAATTGCGGCAAATCGAATGAATACTTGTGCTGTACTGTGCGTATTGCGGCCGAATGAAATGAATCACTGACGTATTGCGACCGAATGAAATGATTCACTGTGCGCATTGCGGTCAAATGAAATGAATCACTACGTATTGCGGCCGAATGAAAGAAATCACTGACGTATTGCGACTGAATGAAATGATTCACGTGCGTATTGCGGCCGAATGAAATGAATCACTATGTACTGCGGTCGAATGAATTGATTCAATTGATACTACAAATCAGAATCTGACTTGTGTCCTGGGTCCTACTTCTACTAATAATCGAATTAATATCCAATCCAAATCTGAAATTCGCAGATTAAACATTAAAATATCGGTAGTTTTATGAATTTTCGGATTTATTCAGTCCTTAAAAAAAAAAAAAACTGAATCTGTACACGCATCAATTGGTATTAAAACATATCAATGGCTAGCGGTATTTCTAAATAAATAATGGTTTTCAAAGTGACAAATTGTATATTTACGAATTGAGGTACTACTGATATTGTCAGATCTGTTGATTTCAGGATATAATTGAACATTAATTTCGGCCATTAATACAAAGTGAAAGCCAACTAAGAACAAACAGTCAGCCACAAACTGTATATCTATGTGTCCCTGCCTTTAAAGTCCCAGTTTTTGAAGAAAAGTTCAAATTAGAAAGGTTGTATAATTGTTTTTGCATAATTAATTATAAAATGAGATGTTTTTTTGTCGAATCAGATGAGTGACGCACATAGGTGGGTGATGGGTGTCGCTGTGGCCGATTCACACAGCTTCCCAATAATTTTATGCCATTATGAACAATGGATAGAGTCGTATTCACTTTCAAGATCCGACGTTTTGTCCAATATAATCTCTACGCCGCTTAGGAATTGCACCATTGTAAGCCCGTTTAACCAGCCTCCAACATAAAAGGAGGGATTTGCCATCTGTAGATTGGCAGGCTTGTTGGAAATTACGTAGATGTTCCTTAAATTGCACTATAATGCCCCAGTATATTGCTCTGGTATATCCCTCGGTCAGTTGAGAAGCACTCGGGAGAAGAGATACGAGTGGTGCAACTATTTATGCCGATATCTCACAGCAGATGACGCGTTGGTGAGTATATATTTCTGTGCCTTCGAATTTCGTAGTATTAACTCTGAACATCCGCAAGGGACTGTTATACTGTAAGATACAATTATATTATCACTCCTTATGAAGGTTGTATGTCCACGTAATGTAACTTGTGTTATTTATATATTAACAATTTTATTATTATATTTAAAACAAGTTGAAGTATAGTTAAAAAAAAAAATAAGTAGAAAAAGTAATTTAATAATCGTAAAATAAGTACGTCTGTAGACCCAGTGTGGTATTTTTGATGCAATAGGACCGTAGTATCACATATTGCATATCATTTTCAATTGAGTGTGATATCGAAGTGATTGAATTATCTCGTCTACTCAATAAAATTTTGTATTCGAAAAAGTACATTTTCAGTGAAATGGGTAGATTTATAACACATGTTCTGGGTTTTTTATTTCATTTATTTAGTCACATAGGCAACACAAATATTGGTCTAAAGTAGTTGCAATATCTACGCAGCTTTATTTTCTACTAGTATAGTATGAAAATATTTTTTTACTTTGTACAGAATGTTATAAATGTGATAAATAATTTTTGACATAATTAGAAATTGTGATTTAGTAAGGTGTGTAGTAAGTATATAAAAAAAGACTCGCTTTACTAAATAAAATTATATTATCCTACAGCTATGTATAACATGTTTCCTCACGTTTTTATATTTGGGTACTTGTACGCTAAGCTGTTGTGCCTATGCTAATAAATCAAGTTCAGGAATATGAATGTTTCGGCCCAGTGTTGTCAGACCTCTGTATCCCACCAATGCTGTGAATCATTTGCTTCCTGAAAAATAAACAGCCAAAATCTATATTTTGTGTTTATATTTATACCTACGGTTTTTTTCTATTAGCAGCTAGTTTTTAGGTCAAACTGAGGTATTTTTGAATGTTAATTCGGTTCAAATAACAAATCAAATATGACTTGTCACTAAAAAAAATTGAGAACTAAGTAAATGAAACTACCAATTAACCCCTTAACTTGTACACTCGAGATTATTCGAGTGGCGTTGTGTTTTTGTTGCTATAATTTTTCACACTTGAATATAATCGAGAATTAAAAATAACAATGTGAAAGCAAAAAAAATAATCGTTTTATTGATATTTAACATTTCCATAGGTGTGTATTTATTTATTCGAGAATAAAATATAGCTTTTTTCATGGAACAAAAGCGCAGTAAATCAAAATTGTCCACCAAAAGAGAAATTTAATCAGGAGCGGTAACAAATGGAAACCTTTGAGGATGTGGATTTGGGTGGACATTACTTATCTCCTTCCTTTTTCATATTTTTTTTATTGACAGTTTTTTAAAAACATCATTGCGTTAAGGGGTTAATATGCGATTTTAACCATTGATGTATACCAGGTGGAAACGATAAGCGATCTCACTCTATTATTTCTGAACTATATAAGATATCGAAAAACTAATTATTGATCCTGAAGTTGCTTCATGAGCTCTATCAAATGGTATCAATAATGGTTTGTAAAATAAACAATCTATCCGAAAAATCGTTGTTTCCAGCTTCCATACATTTAGTATGGTGACATGGCACTCAGAGTGAGATATTTTATCATTTAGGTAGGTACTTAAAAAGATATTATTCACTTTTTAATAATCAGATATGTATGTATTTCTATAAATAATTGTGACAGATAATACATACACGTGTCTCCAAACACGTGTTTCCACTACACTGTTATTATAAAAGAATATCTGTAATTATAAACTGAATTGGCTGTTTGAATTTGATGCCTTTGCCTCGATTTTATAAGAAAAAAAAAAACAAAATGCCGCTAAAATAAAATATTTTGATTGTTTTAATTAAAAAAAAGTTGTGTTTTTGAATAAGTATTATCATGCGATGAGTGTCATGCCACCATGGTGCTCGTAAATGTATGGAAACTGGAAACCTCGAATTTTCGGATAGATCCAGTTTATTTTACAAATTATTAATACCGTTTGATAGAGTTCGTGAACCATTTGATACCATTTGATAGGCTCATGAAGCACTTTCAGGATCACTTATCGTTTCCACCCGGTATGTTGAATGGATTCACCGATTTCAACGCTTTAATCTCTTATATTCACATTAGTTTGAATTTTTGTTGTGTTTAACAGGACAAGGAGTTGTGGAAAGATAGTAGCGTAGTCAGCGCTTACTGCGGCCGGGTGACGGAAGGCGCGTAAAACAATGGGTCCTGACTAGTCTCTGAATGCCACTAATCTTCGCAGTGATCGTGGGCATTACGGGGATATCATTAAGCGACAAGCGATCATCTTAAATCTCCTACAACCCCTGTAATAAACAGCTGCCTGCAGCCTGGTGTATGTGGGATGGTGTAATGGTAGGACAGAGAAGAATACAAAGGAATTTTGAGACCTGTGGTACCTTTTTTTATATTTGTTATATTAATATAACAAATATAAATATATATATTTTTTATAACAAATTTGTTATAATAAATATAGATAATAATAAATGCGGGTAATAAAGTGTGCACTCCGTAATGAGTAGTCAGTTAGTCTCACAAAAGGCTCGTCTGACTATCCACAATGGTGTGTTTGTACTTACAATTTTTTGGCAGTGAATCGTGGGTTGGCATAAGAAGAATAAAAGTCGCGTGAATGCGGTGGAAATGCGTTCCTTACGGAGTATCTGTGGAGTCTCCTTGAGTGATCGATTGAGGAATAGTGTGATAAGGAATCTGTGTAAGTTGATTTGGTGACAAGAATTAAGAAAGGAATACTCTAATGGTTTGGTCTAGCATAAAAATAAAATATGCTATCTGTGCAATTAGTACCTGGTGGGTAGAGATAATATATATTTAGAGCAGACAAAATAATTGTTATTTTCAAATTAATTTAAATCCACTTATCTATCACTCAAAGGTATTTAACATAACTTGAGACGTCTCCTTCAAAGCTATTAAAATAATTATGGTGCTCTCCTTTCAACAAAATTTATGTACTTACGCCGCTACCTAAATAACCTAAGGGTTAATTACTTAAGGTCAGGTAATTTCCATCGAGTAATGAAATGGAATATTTCAACAATGTAACAATGCTCATTATAAGAAGAATATAATAGGGAATTTGAGCACATTTCATAGACACTAATTGAAAAAATCTCATGTGTCGGAAGAAATTTACCAGGGATCGGACTACAGCATTCACCTGGGTGCATTTATGGCCTAAATTTCAATTTAATCCGAGCTCAAAAATTCTGCACATAATCTGATTAGTATTTAACAGTTTTTATTCGGAGGTTACATATAAAACTTGACATTAAATATGTCTATCTACGAAGTCTTCTTAATTATGATAGTTTGATTACTTTTAGAGAATGTGAAAAGTCACTCGCTACAGATTTTTTTATGACAAGTCTATGGACTTGGTTAACTGATTATTAATTTCCTAAAGAATAGTGACTCAAGCTAATAATTGTGGTTATTATTATGTTGAAGATCACTGTTCAGTGTCTTCATGCTTTGCAGGCAATCGCACTTGAATCGTAAAATAACTTCTGTTATCCATTAGCCTGTCGTTTCTCTCAGCTGCTTCTCATGGCATCCACGGAAAAGGACCCCATTGTAACGGAGAGTATTTCATAAATTATGGAATGATATAATATATTAACAATTATGTTCTTTAAAATATGTTTGACCGCCTGAGCTAATTTGTTATTCTCGAATGTAGCTTAAGCGAGTAGATACGATGAAAGGACATCGCAACAAAAAAATAAAATGTAAATTAACCATTTGTCCTTAATTCCGTTATTTCTTGTCC
>WUAW01014951.1:606-13232 GCA_017165845.1 Thaumetopoea pityocampa | reverse complement strand
CACATCCCTGACGCGCTGCAGTACCGGGGCAGCCCCATCAGCACCCTGAACGCATTAATGTACTGCACACGGAGGGCGTTGTACTGCGCCTGCGTATATGACACCCACAGGCTGGCCGCATACAAGGGCGTACAAAATGCTCTAAAAAGAGTAATCTTGACGGCCCCCGAGCAGCGAGCAAACCTGAGCGAGCAAACTATGTACATATGATTAAAGGCAAACCCCTATATTAGCGAATTTCACTTAACGCGAGAATTTGTGGAACGTATCCCTCGCGTAAAGTACCATAAGTACAATAAACCCCTATTGTACTTCTAGTAAACACTACCACTAATATCTAAATAAGTTAAATGAGGAGGTAGACTGATTTTCAGTCTATATGCTGGTACATATTAGCAACTAGATCATTCACATTACTGTCCGAATATTTCCGACTTTCGTGCACATTAAAGTTTATTAGCAATACTGAAACGACGGTGGCAACATCATTCAGTTCACAGGTAATTTGGTCAACGTACCTATGTATTTTTCCGTATTATTTTAATATACTCTGTGGTACAAATCCTAATCATTCCTTGTCCTAATCTGTGGTATCTAATTGTACCCAATCACAAAGTAATGAGTATAGGTATCTACTAATCCTAGTCTGTGATAGTACCACAGATTAATGAGTGTAGTACTAAAGTAATAGTACCTACATACTAAAGTAATCGTCAATAGAAATTTTGTACGATAATAATTTTTAAATTCATACAGGTATTTATTTTCTAATAATGTCGGAAAGGGATTATGCACCACTAAGCATAGCTTGTGTCCGTGGGCTATGCGATAAGATTTACGAAAAGAGAAAATTTGCTGGAGTGGAAATTGAAAAGTAAGTGTAGTTTTGTACTATTTAGTTTTACATCCATTATTGCCGGTTGAGCGAATAAAACAATGAACAAATAATAACTTTATATAATAAGGTGTATGGTGTACATACACGATGTTTATAATATGAGTATATGATATGATGATATGAGTGCACTGGTGGTGCAGTGGTTTTAGACACCGCTTACGATCGAAGGGTCGTGGGTTTGAACCCGGTCCCGTACCACTGAGTTATTATTTGTAACTCACGTACGATCTACATTGTCCTAATCTAATCTACACTAATGTCCTTAACGGAGAAGGACAACGGTAATAATGCATATTACGGACACATAGGCTTATTGACTTGAAATAATTTTTAATCGATAGAGGACCCGTGGCTATAGTGTATTTTAAAAGTTACATTTGAGGGAATTCAACTACTTTCGAAAAAAAATATTTAAAATTGTTAGTGGTGGATGTAAAAATCTTCGTTATGAACAAAATAACACAATAAATGGCTAAAAATAGTTGCGACGACGAGCGTTAGAAAATGCACGAGCCGAGCGATCGTGCCGCGGCAGCGGCCGGCGAGTGCCACTAAAGAAATAACAATAATAAGTGTTGATTACCCCAAATGTGACTTTTAAAATACACTATAGTGATTTTACTTGAACTATCTATGGTTAGTTATAACAGCAACATACATGAAACATTTTGCTTTCTCACAACTGTAGCTGATAATTATGTGGCCATATCATCATCCTCAGTCTATATCGTCCCCACTACAGGGGCACAGACCTCCCCTGATCAGGATTAGGCCATAATCTACCGGGCTTGCCTATTGCAGGTTGGTAGACTTCATATACTCATGCGAGCATGCAGGTTTCCTCACAAAGTTTTCCTCCTCCTTTGGTCATATATTAGACAAAATTAGCAAATAAATATTGTCATAATCTTATCATAACTAAATGGCACTCCCTGATCCTTAGCATGCTCAGTACTTAGTTGGTTGGCTCCTATATTGTTTAAAGAAAGACACATACGTCTTGTATACCATGTACACAATATTGAACATTACACAAAAGCTTAAGTCAAAAAGGCTATCGGCTTAGCATAACGGTGTGGAACCGAACCACAGTGAAACACTTCACATCATGCTGTGCTCACAGGGCTGTCAGTAAGTTATGTGTAAAGGATAGCCATATCAATTTATTTCTTAACAGATTGCTTTTGATAACTAAATCATATGCACACACACCCAAATTAATTTGGACCACTTTCCTGGAGTTCAATTGCTATCTCATTGGTGCCAAGATGGCTTGATGTATGAGGTTAGATTGCATAACCATTTATCCATCTCAGTATCTTATCTCTACCAAGTGAAATTCCTTGTTATGTGCTCCTATATTTATATCTACATTGGTTGGTGTAACATTATATTTAGATTGTTCTACATATAAAGGTAGACCCAATGCGCTTGCCAGAGAGGGAATCTTCATTATGAAACCTGTATGGTTGCAAAGGTTTGTGAACTGTTGAGCAGCATGATGCACTACAGCCTGCTCAGATTAGTTATCACTTGCATCAAATGGTGAAGAAAAAAATTGTGAGGAAACCGCTATTCATCAGGCTAGAGTGGTGGACGTAGCTCAGCTTCTCTCATTCTAAGAGGGGACCCGTGCCCTGCAATAGGCCAGCAGATGGGTCGATGATGATTAAATCATTCTATAAGTATGTAACTGTAAGGAGCAAGACCTGAAATTTAACTTTGTGTTTTTAATGTGCCACTTATTCATAATCTACTAAGATATGGATTCCAGTTTGCTAATTAATTATTTATAAATGTATAATGATCGTAATATTGGACTCAACAGGATGGTGAAAGATTTCAGTGATGCGAAGAACACAAGTCAGATTAAGAGGCTAAACCGAGTTCTTGGGCAAGATCTCATGTCTTCAACTAACCCTAATGTTAAGAATGGAGCACTAATGGGACTTTCTTCAGTTGCTGTTGGCTTAGGGAAGGTCAGTCAGTAGACAATATTTTTATAACCATAGTTTAGTTACTGATAGCCACTTAATGATTGATTGGGTGTTGTGGGTTAGATTCTTATGTCAAGCAAATTTTGACAATATTTGATCAGATTTGAGTGATATGAGATGCTGGCTGTATGAACTGTATGTAAATGTGTAACAGGCAGTGGCTAAAAGGCTTGTTAGACCTTTTGTATAGAGTGAAAATGCATAAGAAAATAATTAAAATATAATAAGAGCCCTCATAACAATTTATAGAAAAACCACAGTCATCTGTTACACGGAACTAAAACGTTTTTGAATAGACACTGATACTGATGACACAAGCTGGCGTAGGAGTGGCGCGTGAGGCGCGGGCGGAGTGTGCGGTGACGTAGGTACCGGACGTTCGCACGTGTCGATGTAGTGATGTGCAGAATTAGTGAGATTCTGTTGTAATTCCATCTTATTACTATGTGAACTGCAGCACCAATCATAGTGTGCGATGTCATTGTATCTGAAACTTGTTCTGACATTTGTGCTATAGGGAATTTTTAATTTCAGTGCTGAATTTGTACTTTACAAATTCAGCACTGAAGAAAAATAATATTGCTTAAAATAGTGTGAAATCATCCCATGTTTTTGTGTTGGATCAATTTAGCTGTAGGGACTTGGGCTAAACTAGCAACAGGTGGTTGTTTAGAAGTGTACAGCTGCCCGTAACAACTTGCAACTTTATCAAAAATCTCAGCCGTGGGACGGGCGACCCCGCCGCATCGGTCTTCAGTTTCATAAGCTCGCTTTGTGCAACAGACAGACCCCTCACTGATATTTTAGAGCCTTTATTACGATTATTGGCGTCTTCAATATGATCAAGTATTGCATTTGATGGATGGCTTGACGTGTGACTTGGTTCTGCTTATACAGTTAATTAAAAAAAAATATCCCACCGTACGTGCTGTCTCCATTACTTAAATGTCTCACTCCTGTTACTTAAATTGTCCACAGAAATGCAGAACTAGGTGGAGTATGACTTAATTAAGGTCGCGTGCAATCGGTGGATGAAGCCGATCAGTGTTGCGATTGTTAGAGGCGGTCTATGTCCAGCAGTGGACGTCTGTGGGCGGATATGATATTATCGTATGACCATAAAAGTATACACACCATCTGCAAAAAGTACCTATTGAGTACACCTTTATTCTAATATAATTATAACGAATTTGAATGGTGTGTGGCAGGGGTGCGTGGACTACTTGCCCGAGCTGATTCACCCCATAGTAGCGTGCTTCAGCGAGAGCGAGTCCCGCGTGCGCTACCAGGCGGCGGAGGCGCTCTTTAACGTGCTGAAGATAGCTCGAGGCGCCGCTCTCGAGCATTTCCCAGTGATTTTCGAGGCACTCGCTCGACTGGCAGCAGACCCCGAGCCGCAGGTCAAGCAGGCCGCCGAACTGCTCGACCGACTTGTCAAGGTATGACCTGTAATTAGGTCTCGGTTACATCTGCGTTAAGTCTGTCAAAGCCCACTGCTTGGCTTTTTTCACAAAATACAGATTTGGCACAGCGTTAACATGCGTTGTCCTCACACTGCGGCGATGTAGCGCTTGTCGTCGCGACGCGCTCGACGGCGCTACCGCGCCGTCCCTTCGGGCAGTACTCGCGGCCGCCGCGGGAATATACAGAATGTTATGAGGAGTACTATTGAACTGAGACTCAGTAAACCTCAATTTGCCCACGTGGTCTCTTTGAGTAATCCATTCGATGTGTCTAATGTTTTGCTTTGACGTGCATCTAGTGTTTCTTAAGGTAGCCTAATTTTTATTGCTTCTTCCTCCGGTGCCTCTCTAAACACTGGAGCGCGGCCATCAACTTGGATAAGGCGTGCTTGTGCGGAGTAGCGGTACAGTTAAAGTGAGTCGCTCGGTCGTCGTTCACCAAGTAACGTCTTCGCGTTGTCAGGACGTAGTGACGGAGAGCAGCGCGTTCGACGTGGCGGCGTTCGTCCCGATGGTGCGCGAGCGCATCTACACGCGCAACGCGTTCGCGCGGCAGTTCCTCGTGTCGTGGGTGTCGGTGCTGGACGCGGTGCCCGACATCGACCTCATCGTGCACTTGCCCGAGCTGCTCGACGGCCTCTTCAAGATGTTGGACGACCCCAACATGGAGATCAGGCGAATGTCAGCTATATTTGTTTTTGTAATAAACTTTGTGCACAGGTCAGGGGAACGCTTTAAATGGTATTAGATATAGATTCGCTCGCTTTTTAAAGTTCACCACAAACACAGGCCTCCCTCGACACATGACGTACGTCTTCGACGGACTTTTACTATAATAGTCGTGCAAACTGGGGATCGTCCTTGGGTGCGAGTCTATTGCACACGGTGGTACTCGGTCAGTTGGTGTCGCGTCACATTGTCCAAGGGCCCCTGAGTGCCGAGCTGACGCCCCGCGCCCGTCACAGTCACCGTTTATCTGATATCTGTTATTTGAAAAACAATAATATAACAAGAAAAGAAATACAATTGAATTATATTAAAAAAATACATACATACCTACCTACCTACCATACCTTTCCCGTTGGGATAGGTAGAGACCACTTCTTTCCACTTACTACGATCCTGACATACATCTTTCGCTTCTTCTACTTTCATCAACGCTTTCATGTAACCTGGCCTAAAAATTACATGTGTATAGTTTCATTAAATAATCGTATTGCATTCAGCACGTGTCCCTGGTCAGGCTGTGTGTGTTGACGATGGTCACGCCGGTGCTCCTGCGCTCTGTGTGTCATACTTCAACACACAACGAGCTCACAAGTAACGCGTTCCATTTGTAGTGTTATCCGATTGTCAATTAATTCCATCTGCAATTAATAAGAACCAAGGTGTGAAAACCGCACTCAAACCCCAGTCTGACTCCCACTCTCTGTCCGCTTTACACCATAGTTTTCGGATTCTTTGTGTGCCAAACCACTGCTTACCCTCAACGCGGACCCTACCTACCATATATGTCGGAGTGATATTTCCGTCACAACTGAACGAATGACCTTTGTGATTAGATCATATTGAATAACAACTCATAAAATTGTTAAATGTCAAATTTTCAAAAATCAATGATATTTAAAAATACTACTCAAATCGACTAATTCAGGGCTTCTGAAACCGAATCCGTCAATGTTTGTTTGTTCGGGTTTCACGCAAAAACCAGCGGGTAGATTTTGATTAAACTGTTACAGTCTTAAAGGTACTATTTCGACTTAAATACTGCGACGTGTTTCATCAAAATCGGTCCAGTAGAATTGAAGATACACCTTGATCTCTGTTTTAGTAGCCGTCGTTAAAGTACGAGAAGTCAAGTAAAAGTGGTTCTAAGACTTTTTATATAAATCTATGATTGTTTCGGGATTCCCATGTAGCGGATAACCGAAATTCACGCGGGCGGAGCCGCGGGAAAAAGCTAGTATCTAATAATTCCATTTGAACCCCGCGACGTCCCGCAATGAAAGCCGTTTCAAATGTTTATTGTTTAGGTGCGACGTGCAGCTGAGTGAGTTCCTCAGGAGCATAAAGAAGGACCCGTCCAGAGTGGACTTTCAGGCTATGATCAACATACTGATCACACACGCGCAGTCCCCGGAAGAGATGTTGCAGGTACGTCTGCCGCGCGCGTGCGGGAGTACCGCGACCAGCCTGCTCCCGGAGTCATGAGTTAAACCGTTAGTTCCCAAAGTGGTACAGGTGGACCCCCAGGGGTCCACGGGAGACTCGACGGGGGCCTACGCAAATTTCCATAGTTAGATCTAATCTTCACATTTTTTGTCGAGTTTTGGTAATATGGTAGAAATGTAGCTGCAGGGGGTCCACCGGAACCAGCTAAATTTTGAAAGTAATCTATGAGAAAAATAAGTTTGGGAACCTCTGAGTTAAACAAATGTACGCGCGCCGCGGCACCAGCCGGGCGCCGCACCGGGCGGCTGTGAGTCGCCCACCACCACCGATTGCCCGCGACCCTTCAACAAGTCACTAGGGGTCTACTCGCATCACGTTTTTTGGTTCGGGGTCACCACTCAAGCATTTTAGAATCCCAACGTCCATCAGTTCTGCAAGCTATGTGCCCCGTCAACAGCCACTTCAGCTTTGCAGTCCTTTGAGCCACGTCGGCGACTCTAGTTCTCCTGCGGATTATCTCATTACGGATCCTGTCTCGCAGGGGATTCCGAGCACAGCTCTAAGGCTAACGCGACGTGAAAAGTGTATTAGTATGTTCTCCTGTTAACTTCAAGCCGTGCACTCGCCGCGGACTGTCTCGGCGCCACGCGAACGTCGACCGGCGGAGAGTGCGCTAGACATTGGGCGCACCATTACACGTTGTGTGTGGAGTTTCGTAAATAACTCTCCGCCGCGTGCACTTCTTTGTTCACAGGTTTTTTTGCAGATTACGGACAACAGATGAAGCTCCAAATGAATGCTGCTGTGTGTACTGTTTACCATTGTATGCGATTTTAAGTACTATCTTTTAAACATTGCCGTGGGTACTCAATGAGGAACTTTATTCATTTTTTGGACTTATAAAATGGCGGCATCGTGGTTTGCCACCCGACACTTCTCGTTGCGCACGGGGCCGAAATGTAGGCTGCGGATGGATATACTTAGATGCAGCAAAGTGGATACTTTGCTACATTAAAAGATCTTAGCACGTGGAAAGAAGTGGTATTTGCTTACCCCAATGGGAAAGAGGCGTGACTGTATGTATATAGTATATACTATAGTCTCTGCCTACCCCTATCGGATATCGGCGTGAGTATATGTATGTATGTTTTAAGCAGTAGCTTTCAAATTAAATTATTCAGTAATAATGTACCTGTAAATGTGTAACTATACGTCAGCGGTGGACATTTGTTCGCGAGTTCTGTACTAGACGTTGCGTCTATATCTATATTAGGTCAATGACTAAACATGGTACCTTTGTCCAGTTGACGGCCATAACGTGGATCAAGGAGTTCGTGGGGCTGGCGGGCGGCAGCATGCTGCCGTACGCGTCGGGCGCGCTGGCCGCCGTGCTGCCGTGCCTCGCGTACTCCGACGACTCCCGGAAGAGTATCCTTACCTAGTGTGTTCTGTTGTCTCATTGTCATGATGAATGAGGGACGTTACCCCTGTAGTGTCGCGCCAGCTGGACTCCATCGAACACGATTTGGGCCTGAGTTCCTCCTACGCTGATGTCGATCGCGTACTATATAGAACACAATGTCCATTCGTACGCGCGACCGACATTAGCGTAGGAGGAATTCAGGACGAATGTGTCAAATTTTAATATAAGAACACCCAATGTTAATGTGAGAAGACCCAATCCTAATGGGAGAAGACCCAACCTTAACATGAGAAGACCCAACCTTAACATGAACATGAACTTAGAAGACCCAATATTAACGTGAGGAGACCCAATCTTAATGTGAGAAGACTTAATCTTAATGCGAGAAGACCTAGTTTTAATGTGAGAAGACCCAATCTTAATGTGAAAAGACCCTAATTCCTGTAACACAAATGTCCATCTATCATCCTTAGGTTTCAGAGATTTTGTAAATGTTTTATATCCGTTTTTGTGCCGATAAATATTTATTTATGATCTCTATGGCGAAAATACTCCTTAGCGCCGACGCAGATATACGCGAAACAGCGGCCACGGTGAACTTCCAGTTAACCAAACTGGTGGTCTCCGATTCGCCCGTCCCCTCCCCCGTCCCCGCCAGCGACTGCGAGCCGGGGACGGGGGCGGGGGATCGGGAGGGGGACAAGGGCCGGCTGAACATTGACGCGGTGGTGGGCGTGCTGACGCAGATGCTGCACCACACCTCCGTGCACACGAAGGTGGCGGCACTCGACTGGATACTACACCTGTATAACAAGCTGCCGTACGAGGTGAGGCGAAAGGCTTTGAAATGCATTTACATGGCGACCTGTGGTACATCTGCCGGTTTGATAGGGTCCTCTTGGTACATTGTTGTGCGGCGTGCCGCGGTGTGTGTTTTTCACTCCGTCCCTCCCGCACGCGCGCGCGCGTGTGGGTGTGCGTGTGTGTGAGGGGGCACGCCCAAGTCTACAATGATTTCCTGTTGGTCGGCGTAATGAGGTGGGCGGTGCGCCGCGTGTGCGCAGATGTTCCGCGAGACGGACAAGCTGTTCATGAGCGTGGTGGGCAGCCTCACGGACGCGTCGGACGACGTGGTGCGCCGCTCGCTCGCCGTGCTGGCCGAGGTGTGCTCGTGCACGCCCGCGCACGACGCGCGCGCCGCGCACCCCGGTAAGTGCTCATTTACACACGCATCGGCACACGCACATGCGTCAATCCGACACGAACCATACTTGTCTCCAGCGCTGGGACATGGAAGTACTACCATTAAGAGGGGGGGGAGTTAGGCTAGACTACTTGAGAATATGACGATTTCATCACGAAGTTTTTCTTCTGCGCAGAACTCTGCGCGTGTGAGTTTGGAAATACCTGATGATAGGAGACCGAGTTTAAACCCGCAACTCAGTGATCCTTAACCCTTTTTTGTCGCGGCACACTTAAACGATTTCAAAATGTGGCGGCACACGAACAAAAAGATAGTTTTAAAAGTTGAATGTAAAATAAAATAATAATTGATGTTTTTTGATAATTTCATTTACATTGTATTGGTTGTAAAAATGACAATGCTACTAAAGCATATTATTATTATTACTATTATAATTATTATTAGTATATTTTTACTATATATATTTCTAAAATTTAACGGCACACTAAGAATATGGCGGCACACGAAAGTGCCGCGGCACAACGGTTGGGAATCACTGCTGTGACTTGTCGATTGTAAGAAACCACTAAAACCTAGGGCGTCGCGCGTTGTAATGTAGACGTGACCGCGCGCGGCGTCTGAGCCCCGAGTCACGGTGGTCTGTCGGTCGGCAGGTGACCTGGAGTCCAGCCCCTACTACCACAAGTTCCTGCGCGCGCTGCTGCGGCTGCTGGCCGCCGACGACAACCTGCTGGAGGACAGGGGCGCGTTCATTATAAGGTGCCGCCGCCCGCCACCCCACACCCCATTACACTTGTACTTGATCATCATTTGTCAAATGAGTGGGCCTCAAGGTGGACGACTGTGACTCGCCGTCCATAGGCGTGCGAGTCACTGAGAGTGGGTGTGAACGTGGAGCACGACGGGTCGTGAGTGGCCCTCAAGGTGGACGACTGTGACTCGCCGTCCATAGGCGTGCGAGTCACTGAGAGTGGGTGTGGACGTGGAGCACACCGGGTCGTGAGTGGGCCTCAAGGTGGACGACTGTGACTCGCCGTCCATAGGCGTGCGAGTCACTGAGAGTGGGTGTGAACGTGGAGCACGACGGGTCGGCTCTCGGCCAGGGCCGCGAGACTATATACGAGTGGAACGGCATCGCGCGAACATTTAAACAGACGGATCAGTACAGATGTTGAATTCAATTATAAATAGCTGATAATAATATGTTGTCTGTGCACAATGTGACGGTCCGCTCGTCTGTTGTTTACAACAAATTAAAAAATATATAAAATATATAATAAAAACAAGGTTAGGTAAGCCGTCCGCGCAGTTTATATTTAAACAACTTTAATACTACAACAGCGACGCGTGTACGGTTTGTTTAAGTGACCTGGTACAGTCGTCGGTTAAGTCGCGTCCCCGCCGCACCTTGAGTGTTTGTCTTCGTCGAGCGCCGCGAACAAATGATTGTTTGCCTTTACAGATAAATTCAATTCGCTCGCACGAACTTAGTTTTATAACCAAAGGCGACCCGGCCTCGTACGAGTAGTGGGCGGTGCGCGGGGTGTGGCGGCCGCGTGCTGCCGGCACCTGCTGCATGTTTTCCTGTAAACTTGTTCCGCAAGTAACAAGTTTACAGGAGTACATAATAGGACAGGAGGTATGGGCCGCGTGCGGTCGAAACGTTGAACGAAGTCGACACTGCGGCCGCGTGCCGTTGCTCGCGCAGGCAGCTGTGCGTGCTGCTGAACGCGGAGGACATCTACAAGGCGCTGTCGAAGATCCTGCCGGAGGAGCGCGACCTGCGCTTCGTGGCCACCATGGTGGACGTGCTCAGCACGATCCTGCTCACCTCCGCCGAGCTGTACGAGCTGCGGCTGCAGCTGCGCAAGTTCGACAAGCCGGTGGGTGCCCGCACGTCCTGCGGTCAGTAACAACAACCTCACCCCGCCTGTTCACGGGGATCCTCTGAGAACCAGCTGTGGGAGGTGCCAGGGTATTGCGATCCCCACACGGGACAACAACTTTGTGTAATCCACAAATTGTTGTTCTGGGTTTCCGTTATTTGAATGTTTGTAAAGTCCCCGCAACACGGGAATTAATCCTAATGCGGGAGGTGTCTTTTAATAAAAAAAAAATTAACCCATTCGAGACTGCGCCCCGTGTGTGCAGAAATATTAATGTGTAATCACGAATTTACTTAATAATCGGTTGATTTTCACAGTAAACAAGTTTTTTATTAAAAATGAAGAAGAAAACGGTTCGTCCCGGAGACCGCGTTAAAAAAATCGGGACCAGTTCTCGTGGAGCATCCGCAGCAGTGAAATTATAACGGCTGTGTTCGTAGCTCACTGGCCGCGTCTGTTTGTTCCAATTGGTGTGGCGCGCGGCTCGCTGTGCGCGCGCAGGCGACGCACGCGCTGTTCGCGTGCCTGTACGCGTGCTGGTGCCACAGCCCCGTGTCGCTGCTGGCGTTGTGCCTGCTCACGCACAACTACGCGCACTGCAACCGGCTCATCGCCGTCTTGTATCCTTTACGCACAGTGCGCGGCCCGCGCTGCGCCCCGCCGCCGATGAGTTATATGCACGTTGTAATATCTTGAAAACGAAATTATTACACGACAATAGTTAGAAATTATTTGTCATAAAAGATACAGACATCACTTGTATGAGAAAATAGTTAACACAAAACATTTTTAAAAAGATAACAAAGTAATGAATAAAGAAAAATATCTTTAAGTGGTGCGCGACGACACCCCGCCGCACGCGGCACTCCGCGCACGCGCCGCGTGCGGCGGCTCTGAGACTTATAGTTTTAATGCATCTTCATCGTCGTGAGCGCGTGAAGTTCACCACTGGACACGGGCCTCTTCTTTAAAAAGGAGGGGTTTGCCATAATGCCCAAGCTCGGCAGTCGTCTTGGAGATCGCAGTAGGTTTTGGTCGAATAACAGGATGACGCTGGTGCTCGTTGCCCCGGTGCGCCGCGGCCGGCCCCCGCAGCACGCGCGGGGGAGACGGAGTGACGCTATTGTTACGTCGGCGCCACGCGGCAGTTTGATGCATAGTTTAGCACAAATGTCTTATATGCGCACCGAACGTCGGCGCAGCAGACCTGGTGGCCGGAATAAATATTATGGCAAAAGTACAGGCAAACGTGACACTATAGCGGTCCCTAGTTTAACTACGGAGCACGCCACTGTCTCCGGGCGGCGCGGCCTCGCTCGGCGGCGTGGCGCTGTCCCCACCGTGGGCGAACGTCTGTCTGTTTCCGTCCACTTCGCGGAAGTAATGGACTGACCGATGACACCATAAACAACTGAGCAGTGGAACCGCACGCTCGATCCTTAACGCGTGACCAGCGGCGATCTAGAAATCACAGTGGACTTCTTGACGGAAGTCGACAAACTGGTTCAACTTATCGAGTCTCCTATATTCGCGTGTGAGTACCTACTGGTGGCGGTCATACGCACGGCGGTATCGGTGCACCG
>WUAW01014950.1:18289-28681 GCA_017165845.1 Thaumetopoea pityocampa | reverse complement strand
ACACACACACACACACACACACACACACACACACACACACACACACCCACACCCACACCCGCACGCATGCACGCACGCACGCATGCACGCACGCACGCACGCACACGCACGCACACACACACACACACACACACACACACACACACACACACACACACACACGGACCTAACGGTCGTATTCATTAAAGCTGCCACATCAGCAGAGTTTGTTATCAAATATATTTTTATTATTAAATCACCTGTAATATCAAAATAATAAATCAGCTAACGACTCATACCAGAACGAAACTCGTTAGAGACCGTTCTACTGAAAACATATGACTCGCAAATACCCGCCATATGGCAGTAAGTCAACAGAGATGGATTACATTTCATAGTAAATTTTATTATATATATTAATTAGCTTTTGCCCACGGCTCCGCCCGCGTGATTGTCGGTTTTCCGTAACATGGGAAATCGCGAAACAACCATAGATTTATATAATAAAAAGCTTTTTAACCATTTTAACTCGACCTCTCGTAACTAAGCGGCGGTTACTAAAACAGTAATCAAGCTATATCTTCAACTCTACTGGACCGATTTTGATGAAACATGCCGCATTAATTAAGTGGAAATAGTACCTTTAAGACTAATAGTTTAATCAAAATCTACCCGCTGGTTTTTGCGTGAAGCCCGAACAAACAAGCAAACATCGACGGATTCGGTTTCAGAAGTCCTTAATTAGTCGATCTGAATAGTTTGTTTTTAAATATCTTTGACTTTTGAAAATTTGACATTTAACAATTTTGTATTGATACCCGCACGCTATCAATATAAAAACGTTACATATTTTTAGTTTCCGGCAGCTGTGTTATCATATTATCAATCTCCTGCACTGCGTTTCATTTTTTGACACCAACTGTTTATCAGTAATTCTTAATAACACTCTTTTTTACTATTATTTATAATAATGAACACTTTTGAACCTTAAAAATGGCGGCGTCGTGATTGGCCACCGGACTCGTCACATTTCCCACGCGGGCGAAAAGTGGGCTACGGATAGTCGCTGTACTGCATTAAACGATTGTAGCAAGTGGACAAAAGTGGCCTTTACTTATCCCAATTCTTCGGTAATATAGTGGTCAGTATACAGTAGACAGGCGGGGCCTGTCACGCGGGAGACCGGGGTTCCATTCCCCACCGGAGAGTCAGGGATATATGTATGTATAATAACGATATAATATTCTGAATAATTAATGGAGTTTCACACACATTGATCTAGTCCCAAATTAGGATTCCCTGTGTGGGTACTAGATAAAGTTATATTTACCTACACAAGAACAAATACATATGTTTATAACGATTTTTTTTACATTTCTATATTCTACCGACCACGTTTTTTTATCAAACTCAGTTATTGGTATAATCCTTGAACTAACGATAATGGCCCTTAATCACAAAAGTGAAGTAAAGCCCCAAAATAACGGCTCTTAACCCTTTCAATCTTGTTACTCCTATTATCTATTAGCGTAATATTATCAGAGAAAACAACTAATGAATGTAAAAAATTGATTATTAATCATAATAAATTAAACATGACAGATTTATCATTACATTTAATGAACGATTACATAATTTATTACCAGTCTTATTACCCCCGCAGAATAACTATGTTACTCTCAAGGGGGTAATCCACATAACTTGGGTAATCAATTCCAGATATGGAAACCAGGCTCTAAAATAACTTTAATCATTAATCCTATATCTTTATGTCTTTAGCGAAATAGTTATCAGAGAACACATCTCATGAAAATAAAAAAGTATTTATTGATCATAATAAATTGCGCATCAAATTTGTCATTCCATTTAATTAGTAAAATTTATTATAACTTGCCAATTTCTTTACCCCTGTTGAGTAACTATTTTACCCCCCGAGGGGGATATTCACTGCTAGGTCTAGAGTTTAGACTCTATCTATACTATTATAAAATATATCTATCTATACTATTATAAAATTCTTAAATGTCAAATTTTCAAAAATCAAAGATATTTAAAAACAAACTACTCAGATCGACTAATTAAGGGCTTCTGAAACCGAATCCGTCGATGCTTGTTTATTTGTTTGATTTGTTGTTTGTTTGTTCGAGCTTCACACAAAAACTAGCCGGTAGATTTTAGTAAAACTATTTCGGTTTTAAAGGTACTATTTCGACTTAAATACTACGGCATATTTCATCAAAATCGGTCCAGTAGATTTGAAGATACAGTTGGATCTCTGTTTTAGTAACCGCCGTTAAGGTATGAGAGCTCAAGTAAAAGCGGTTCTAAAGCTATTTATATATATCTATGATTGTTTCGAGATTTCCTATAGAGCGGAAAACTGTCATTCACGCGGGCGGAGCTGCGGGCAAAAGCTAGTGTCTTTATAACATCGTCCAGCGTCCACGTGTAAAATTTGTATACTGATTTCATTTCTCATAGTATCTGCTTGGAGTAATATACCGGTTCTTTTATGCAAATTACAAACATAAACACTATTGTTATTTGACAATATAATTATAGCAAAGATACTGGAACACTTTACGGCATACCTGCCCGATACAATAAGATAAACGCCAGTAACTTCACGTCTGGCAAGCGTCAAACAAGAGCTCTTTAGACAGCATTAAACTGCCGATAATGTTGTTGCATATTACCCCGGCGTATTCCGCAGTCAGTATTTGCGACACCCACGGGAAGGTATGAATAATTACTCTGTGTATATCATGGTATACATAATTGGACTTGACAGACCATTTATTTGTATAAGCAGGATGCGGCGCAGGAATTTCCTTATTTTAAAAAATTAAAAAGAAAAAGTATTGCAGATATCATTTTAATTTTTTTTACATAGCTACATTTAAAATTTTTTCCTTGCTTTTTGAAAATGATATCTTAAAGGTGGCCTCCGTTCTGCTCAATACATTAGAAAAGTCAAAATCTGAAGTTTTGGTCTTGGTCAACGATTCTTTAATTTCGAATTACATATAAAAAGTTAATCATCACTCGCTACAAAGGGGAAAGAAAACATTGTAAGGAAACCTGCATGCCTGAGAGATTTTCCCGATAGTGTGTTAAACTGTCAACACGCATTAGGCCTATCTGGTGGATTACAGCCTAAACTGTTTCATTCTGAAAACCTTTGCCCTGTAGTGGGACAGTAGATAAATATCAAATGATCTACAGTCTGTCCAGCCGTTAGCTTGTAATTATTTTATTACATCATCATCATATGATGATTATAAAATATACGAGTGAAGCCAATCCTGATACCAGGTAGCAGATAAATTATACTTAGGAGGTACTAATAGAAAACAAGAACCCCCTGGAACTTCTGTTAGATGCATTCTGCTTCATGGCTTTTTTCTAGTCATGACGTCCCCACAGAAGGAGGCTACTTCCCCTCATACCGCATTCTCTACCAAATTAGCCGATAATATTGCTGGCAGGATAACAATTGTTCGTCCGAACGGTAGACTGCAGAGACTAACCTACCTAATCCAGCAGTGCATAATATTCTGTTTACGTGAAAATTAAACCCCTGACACTCAACGACTGTTTATGTAAAAATTAAATCCTCGACACTCAACGAAATAATGTTAAGCTTAACCACTAAACGTTCGATTTCCGATTCAAGTGCGTCCCTGTACTGCGTGGTCTTTACGCTTTAATGACGTATTTAAGATGGCCGCCGTACGTTTGTGTACGTCATTAAAGCGATTTATGAGGATCGTCGCGTCGCCATCGCTAGCAGTTTATCGAACGGGGGATGGTGTACAAAATAAAACATGCTTTTATTATATAGCACGATTCGCTTTATTTATGGCGAGATGTAGAAATATGTTTATCTATTTCTCTTGACGAATCTTGATCGTTTATCAAGGATGCAGGCTTCAATCTTCAATAACATTTATTGTAATAGAAATTAAATCATTTATAAATAAGTTCTTGATTAGGATAAAGATTTTTATAGCATACTTCCAAATTACTACTAAAGTACCGAATTGTTATCTTTTCTGTGATTATGATTACTTACGAAAAGTACCATTCTTTTTGCTCTGCAATGATTTCACAATTCCGTACATTTTTATTTTTATATGAATTGCATTAGTAATGAAGACACCATAATGCTATTACTATTATTGAATAATTATTACTCTTATATGTATAAATCTTATATGTATAAATTCAATTGATTTCTCTGAAACTACACTAACGAGTTGAATGAAATTTTGTATTTATATAATATTAATTTTACTTTTCAAGTTTACTTTTATATGTATAGTATGACATTCAAGTTTACCTGATTTGAATGTTATACTAGTAAACCTGCAGAATAAAAATTAAAACGATATCATTTACGCTCATATAATACATAAATACTTTTTTAATTTAATTATACATTACGGATACTTTTTACAGAGTAAAAATAGCACTTCAATAAGCAAAAATAACTAATACTTAGCTTCATGAATAAGCACCCTAATTTTACATCACATACATACAAAATCAATATCTTTGTTTAACCTAAATAATTACTTTTTAATTACCATTATGTTTACTTTTAAATATTAATAATAAGTATTATTATTATTCGGTCAGGGAGTACTTAATCTTTTTGCCTGTCCGGCAAATAAACTTAAGTATACGGGTAAGCGACCCCGGCCTCCCGAGCTACTACTGTCTCTTCCTATTCCTTCTGAGATAGTAGTATCCTATATCCCATAATGCTTTTCCCAAATTCCATACTACTTGCTCAATACACCTTTCCTACCTCAACCTCTTTCCTTTCTTTCCTTTTCGTGGGAACGCAATGAGGCATTTTAACGCTTTTGAACCTTAAAATGGCGGCGTCGTGGTTCACCACCCGGCACGTCTCGTTTCCCATGGGGGCGAAAAGTGGGCTACGGATAGCCACCCTGCTCGTAGCAAGTGGAAGGAAGTGGTCTCTGCCTACCCCAATTATTCGGTAGTATAGTGGTCAGTATATCCCCCTGTAACGCGGGAGACCGGGGTTCGATTCCCCGCCGGAGAGCCAGGGGAAAAAGGCGTGAGTGTATGTATGTATTATTATTATGTTTTTAAATATTAATATTAGAATTGTATAATTCATTAATTTCTAATAATTGGGCGACAGAATATCAGTTAGCGTTTTTCAACTTTGCGATCGAATCAGTAAATATAATTAATCTACTTGTGAATTGTATATGATAAAATACCGCAAGGAAAAATATAATGCCATCTGTTGTTTAATAAATAATTAATGTATTGATCTGTAATTGAGTATCAAACAACAGACGGCACTACGTGATATTGTTAACATGATAGTAGATTCAGCCCCCCTAGCCAAGTTGACATTCGACAATCGTTAACGCTTATAGAAAGCAAAAAATGTACTGGAATGACACTTCTAATCGCCAAGTCACACGTGACTTGGCGATGTCACTTGGAAGTGTCATTCCAATACATATTTTTCCTTTCTATTAGCGATAACGATTGTCGAATGTCAACTTGACTAGGGTGGCTGTATACACACAAACTACATTTTAAGTGACGGTGACGGTGCTAGATTTTTTTGTGTGAAATTTTTTTTTTTCATGTTTGCTCAGGTATGACACCTGTAAAATTTAGAAAAAGTGAAGTAAATTTGAAAAGTAAAACATTATCTAAATACAAAATTTTGTTAAAAATAAATAATAATTAAACTAGAGAGTTCAGTTAGAGCCGTTTCCGAAAAATCAATGGCATAAGTATATAAACCCTTTTAGAAAACAAAACGGCACTTTCGATTTTTTACCTTAAAGGATTGTTACAGGAAACACGTTATATTAATTTGACGATGATGATACTTTAGCATGTTATTTGAAGGATGCTGGCATGAAAGCTTATGTTCTAAATTTAAATTTTTAAATTAACCAAAGAAAGTTAATGATTATTCTAAAATTACTTTATTAATGGCGCGGATTGTTGAAACTGTTACTTATTACTAAAATTTTTAAACTTGTTGGATAATTTATGCATTGATTTTTATTTTTACATTCAATACCACTTTCTGATATGGTTGATAAAGCGATAGTGGCCGGTAAAATTATAGCGCTACTTGAAGAAGGTTGTTCGCTATCTTACGTGTCTCAGCGGTTAAATGTGAGACGTTGAATCGTCCAGAAGACCTGGCAACGGTATCAAGATACCGGATCAGTCAAAAGAAAATCAGGTTCGTGAAGAAAGTGATGCACAGAGCCACGAGATGACTGCTTTTTGGTGAGTAAGCAGTTGCGGAATCATAAAACGTTAAGTATGGACCTAAAGAAGAGCCTTAACGAAGTAAAAGGGGTAGAAGTTAACTTATGGACGGCTAGGAGGAGGCTTTTAGCTGCCGATATCAGCAGTTACCGCTCGGCCCGAGGCTCTAAATTACTCCGTGAGCACCCAGTTGGCCGACAACAGTTTGCTCGAAATTATGCAGTATGGTCTCTGGAGGACTGGAACAAAATATTATTTTCTGATGAAGCTATAATAGAACCTCTTTGTATGGTGAGGATTGATACTAGCTAGTACTGCGAAGGCCAGGGGAATGCTATGCGGACGTGTGTTTCAAGAAAATCACTCCTTATGGCAGAGGCTCCGTTATGTTTTGGACAGCAATTGTTTCGACGGAGCGAAAATGGAACATTAAATGCACACCAGTACATAACTGAGGTCCTAATTCCATATGCAGAACTCACATTAATTGCTCTTGGAGAAAATTCAATCTTTATGGACGACTATGCTCGCGCTCTTCATTCCAACGAAGTGGAAGTGTATATGCAAGAAGTTGGGATCCGTTATTTAGACTGACTAACTCGACCCGACCTTAATTCAATTGAGCATGTCTGGGTTGTCCTATAAAGACTCAGTATAACCGGCTCCATAAAATATCATAGAGCTAAAAAGTATCATTACAGAAGAGTGGAAATATATTCCAAAAGAAATTATACCCAGAAGGATGCAAGCTATGATTTTAGCAAGAGCAGGTCAAACTTGTTATTAGGATTCACAGTTTTAATTTTTTTTTTAATTTGGAACACAAAAAGTAAATGTTATTGCTTTGCTTGCTTGTATGTATAAATCGATTTTATTGAATTCATCGAATATTTATGATATTGTATTCGTCAGGTTGACTTCAAAACTCCCAAGAAGCAATAAAATATGACACACCCATATTTTATTGTTAAGCTGAAGGAAGTATATATTAAAATGATAACTTGGCTTAACGATCTTAGATACCAGGTCATTTATGACCTATGTTTTAACATAGTTAAAAAAATACATGAAATGACATTGACAATATTCTATCTATACTATTATGAAATTGTTAAATGTCAAATTTTCAAAAATCAAAGATATTTAAAAATAAACTACTAAAATCGACTAATTGAATCCCTACTAATACCTAATCCCTACCTGGTTGATATTCCGACCATCCGTACTAAGCGTTTTGCTTCTTCGTACTTAATGCGTACGGCCAAGGACTGGAATACTCTGCCGGCGTCAGTGTTTTCCTTAGATTACAATGTGTGTACGTTTTCAAGAAAAAAGAGAACAGGTAACTAGGCTAGTGCACTCTGCCACCTAAAACTATATCGCCACTTACCATCAGGTGGGATTGTAGTCAAGTGCTAGCTTATTAAAATTAAAAAAAACCAAAAAAATTAAGAGCTTCTGAAACCGAATCCGTCGGTTTGTTTGTTTAATTTAAATATATAAATTTTAATATATAAATTTGGTGTTGTTTTGTGTATTAATCGTCAATAATCGTGAACAATATTGAAACATTGGAATAAAACTGTGACTAATATAGTAGTGACCGTATTTTTTCAAGGCTGATCTGCGGAATTTTGCCTGGTCAAAGTGGTATTCGTCACATTGATCTCAAAACTCCCAAGAACCAATAAAATGAGATACACCAGCATTTTATTGACTTATGAGAATAATATAACTACGACAGGCAAGTCGGTATGGGCTTAGATCCTTTTGCCTTCTCTTTAAAAGGGAAAACTTGAAAGAAATGACATTTGACATTCAAAAAGAAATGACATTTGACATTATAATATTTTAAAAGCGTTGCGTGTTTATCAAAAATTAATTACCTTTCAGACACTAATCTAATTCTTTAAAAAAATTTCTTTTGAGTCTAACTCATATTTACATAAAATCGACGTATGTTGGTAGTATAGTAGTTGGCGTACATACGTTGCAATATTGTAATTTAAAACTATTATTTTTCATTGATTTAATTGTTCGTATTAGTAAAAGTTAGAAATAATGCCAAAGATTAAATTAAATTTAATCGCTGCTGCATGTGAGAACATGGGCATTGGAGCTAATGGAACACTGCCGTGGAAATTGAAGTAAATCGAATTTATATTTAAAATTAAATCAAGATAAACGGGAAACTTATTAAGTACGATAACGTATTGGCGCGTGTTTGTTTCATCATCAAAATGTTTATGTTCCTTTTTGGGGTAGTTCTTGGGATTCGCCCCCGTCCACAGCATAAATAATATTATGGAATTCTATTGAATTTGATTTAAAAATTAAACTAAAATGTCTAAAATAGAATTAAAATGTAATATATGAAAAATGTTGATGTATTTTAAATGTAACAAAATGAAAAATATCCCCAAAAGTCTGAAGATATCTTAAAAATAAGGATAATGGCAAGTTTTATTGCTCTCATAAAACTGTTACTGAGTAGTATGATTTATAGTAGGGTTTATGGGTACATCACCAACATTGTGTTATTCCTGTAGCCTATACAATTAATTCTAATTTTGAATGTAAAATACTTACAGGAAAGAGATGGCTTACTTCACAACAATGACTTCGAAGGTTAAGGATGCTAATAAAGTGAATGCTGTTATCATGGGTCGCAGAACTTGGGATTGCATTCCTAAGAATTACAGACCATTGGTTGGCCGCATTAATATTGTGTTAACACATCAAGTACAGAGTTACAAGGAGAAGGTATTTGTTTCTTCAGTCTTTCCTGAAAGGCATGCCTGAAAGATTTTCCCAGTGGCTTGTGAAATCTGCCAACCTGTGTTAGGGCAGTATGGTGGACTCTAACCTAACCCTTCTCATTCAGAGAGAAGATTTATACCCTGTAGTGAGAGAGTAGATAGATCAATTACGACATATTAAACAGGTTTATATTAAACAGGCTTACGTCTAAATCAGAACTTTTTTTCTTTTTTGTCTTATAGACCACTTGTAATGTTTTTCACTTTTCGGTAGACCCCCAAAGCGTAGTTCATATGAAATTTTTGTAAATTTATTTACTTCAAATGTGTTTTTGACAGTTGGCGTGGAGCCCTTCCACGTCATCGTCGACCCCTGGGGGTTGATATAGACCACGTTCGGTATTACTGGTCTAAATCCACCAGGCAATAATAACAGATGTTATGTTACAGGTTCCAGAAGGTGTTGTAGTAGTACCGGGGCTGGATGAAGCCATCAGTTACATAGAAAGCAGACCAGACATAGAAACCACGTGGGTTATAGGAGGCTCTTCAGTGTACGAGGTAAGGGCTGTTGGTAAAGTTTGGTGTGAACAACTCGAGAGAGTAGGCACTATCTTAATTGGGCAAGGCAAAGGCTTCAACATACTGTGTCCAGTCTGCTCCAATTGTTCTTTGCTTTAGCACGTCTACACATATCGCTGTCTGCTTCAATAGTAGTACCATAAAAATAAGTTAAGTCGCAAATGTAATCGTGTTATCGCGCTCGTACCATTTGTAAACTTACAATGGTGCGGTTACTCGACCCGCACAAACGCCTGGCTGAAATATAATCGCGGCTTTTCAATTATTATTTGTGACAAACTTTGTACGGTGAGCACAAATGTTACAGACATTCGAGTCATTGATGTATTTATTAAGTAGTATTAATGTATGTATTAATTTAATAAGTATGTATATCGTTGTCTAGTACCCAAGACACAGAGAATCCTAGTTTGGGATTAGGCTAATGTGTGTGAAGTGTTCAGAATATTATTATAATTTTTTTTATTTATTTATTTATCTGACCGTACACTACTATAAACGCAAAAATGTCTCCAAGCTGAATTTGGTTGTACTGTCGACAAAATTGAAGCATATGTATTCTCAAAACATTTTCTTTTGCAAGCAATAATTATAATGAAACAATTTCTTCAGTGTGATATATACTATAACAGTAATAGACAGGATCCGTAATGAGATAATCCGCAGCAGAACTAGAGTCGCCGACGTGGCTCAAAGGATTCAAAAACTGAAGTGGCCATGGGCGGGGCACATAGCTCGCAGAACCGATGGACGTTGGGGTCTTAAAGTATTGTAGTTGCGACCACGAGCC